>WMED01020175.1:0-12231 GCA_019650415.1 Pipa parva
GAGCAGTGTACAGTACCAATGAGGTAAAGGTGTAGGGAGCAGTGTACAGTACCAATGAGGCAAAGGTGTAGGGAGCAATTTACAGAAACTAGTAAGGATAGGGTGTTGGGAGGAGAGTACAGTACCATTAGGTTAGGTTGCAGGGGGAAGGGTACAGAGCCCATTGTACTTATATTCCATTCCCACACACAAATAGCCCATGTGCTCTCTCTCTCTTAAACACTTACACACATATCTATCTCTCTTCCTGGATCCTGCAATGGTCGCTGGATAGAGCTAGAGGGCAGGGTGACCGTTTTGGCTTCCTACAGCCCCAGCACCCAGGGCCTGCAGGAAAACCTTCCTGCAAGAAAATATCATCAAATAGGCCAACTACCTTCAACCTGAATCCCTATAATTATTCTTCAGAAAAAAGCCTTCCTCATCATCACTATGCAACAATAATATGATATTGCCATATAAATTATTCATACTTTTCATCCTTATATTCCTCCTTTCTTGTAAGTACCTTGAAAAGAGAACAGAACATTAGAAATAGCAATTCACGTTCCAATTTTCATTTAATCCTCTGGGGTTAAACCAATGCAAAATCTAAATGCTTCATTTTGTATGAGGTGCAGTTTAAAATCAAGACCCTTTCTGTATTTGCCTTGTTCCAAACTTTGTCAATCACTAATCTAGATTTTTTTTATGCTGTTAGTTTAAAAGACGCCGCCTTTTTTGAGTTCATCTCGGCTTTTTTTCTGCTCTTTGGTTTCGTTATTTTACTAAGTATCACATTCTTTTTTTTTTTTTTTGCTTATTTTCCAAATCTCAAGAGGTTTGTCCAATATAAGGAAGCCCACGAGGATATTTTAGACATCATTACGGCCAGAAGCATGTGATTGCTTTATGATGTATTCTGTTTCTAATGTATGCATAACATTTAATAGTATATGCAGATGCCGCAATAGCACTTGACCTACTGACTTGCTGCTGTAGGATGTATTCTAAGCCAAATTTACTGCGGGAATCCACTGTTTGAGAATTCGACATTAGAATTCGCACCTTTGTGAATAACCCCCTAAATCACCTCTGGTTCATGCTTGATGCATGTGTTTTTACTGCCTGCATGTAAATGTGTTTATAATCAGCCCCGGAACTCCAAATTAAATGAAAAAAACTCATGTTATTTTTTTCAAAAGCACCTCAGTCATGTTTCCAAATGTCTGAGAATTACAGTACTGCCTTTGGCTTAGCAGACAGAAGTCAACATGGCTGCTTATAGACCACTTCCAAGGCGGGTGATGTAAACAACATATTTGTTTTGTTTACTTGAGTGTTTGTAAAAGAAAGCACTGCTCGTACTAACTTTATTATGCTTTCTATAAAATCTACTCTTTAATTTGGATATGTCAGTATCACTTTAAGAAAGCAGTAGCTCTGGCTAAAACATATTGATGTACTTGTACGTGATATTTGATTCTCCATTCTGTTGAGCCCTAAAATAAACATGCACGACCTTATTCATAGGTACTTCAATTGCCGGGTCACTTTAACCACTGAATAATAAGAAGACAGAAATGCAAAATGCTACACAGCAAAGACGTAAGTGCGCATTTTAAACTACCCAGTAATTTGGCAAATTATTCTATTTACATTTTGCAAAACCACTTCACTGAGATTTTTTAACATTTGTTTATACTCCAATCCTTTTAAATAAACTGACACTAAACTATACTCATTTCAATTAATTCAGAGGAACTACTGCTGAGAAACAATTCTGTAGGATATGAATAGCCCATTATTGTCCTAGGAGGACGCTTGGAAATCTGCCATCTGAGCCTTTAAGTCAGTTAATTTTGGGTTGCAAAAACACAGTAAAACACTGTATTCTTTGTACAGCTAATGTTTAACTTGCTCTGTTACACACTAATGCACAAAAGGGCGCATTCGGAGAGATATCCATTTTACAAGTATACTTACAGATTTTGTGCAGTGAGTTTATTTTATTTACAATATAGAAACAAAGACACAATCTTCAGTGAAACCTTAAAGGGATATTATCATCCCAAAATCTTTGATTTTCAACAAAATCTCATCTCATTTCTGATACTCAAACAACACTGCACTGTTTTTTTGTGATTCAGATGACCTAAAATGTCTATTTAAGAGTAGCATTTTCTACCTTTTCACATATCTCTGATCTCCAGCTCTCAACTAGACAAAATGTTAGGGAGTTCCAATACGAAAGCTTCCGTTTTCGCAGTTCAGGACATCATTAAAGCGTTTATTAAAGAGAAATAGTCTTCCTCAGATAAAAAGGTCAGTTTGACCAAGAAACCTCACAAGATGTACCCTTTTTCAGAAGAAGAATCCAAAGCATGGAACTATCCCCTAAAGTAGACAATTCAGTATTCAAACTAGCACACAAAACAATTTTGGCAGTAGATGATGGTGTCTCCTTAGAGATTCCATGGAAAAAAGACAAGATAATATAATGTAGAAGGCATATATGATGTCAAATAACATTTTTAAGTCAGTAATAGCCTCTACTTGTTTGGCCAGTGCATCAAAAGTCTGAATGGACAACATATAGGAAACTCTGAATGGAAGAGTTAGCAGAGAATCTACCTTAGATTCTCTAGAGGAGAAGAAGAAAGCTGTATTGTATATAGTGGAGGTTTCATTTGACACAGTAAAACTGGCAGCTAAATACATAGGTTTGACAGCAGTTAGGAGTCCATGATGGCTAAAACAATGGAAAGCTGATACACTTTCTCAATATAACTTGTGCAAGTTTCAGTTGAAAGGGATCTTGGAGAGAACTGGAAGAGGATTATTTGTAAAGCATCTGTGGGCAAAAGTGATTTTTTTCCCTCAAGATAAGAGAGACAGAAACAGTCCAACAAACAGATCTTTGGAGAAGCAAAGTTATGTATTTGAAACAAGCCATCCAACAAAATGGCTAACTAGAAGAACAAAAGTCTGATATTTCACAGTTCTGAGAAAGAGGCAAAATAAGAAAACCAAAGGTCTTTTGAAGTTAGGCAAGCTCAGCAGATGAGTGCAGTATGAGGCAGACTTTGAAAGTTTCATTTTGTTTGGGAGGAGTCCACTTCCAACCTTTGTGTACTGTGGACAATATCCATTTCCAAAGGATATCAGTTGGCGTTTAAGTCAATTCCAAAAGGGAATTTATTGAATCAATTGAACCATCCAAGAGATAGGCACTTGTGTACTTTATTCAGGTTTCAAAAGAACAATAACACTACAAAATAAAAATACCTTTAATACATTCATAATTACCTGCCATGCCAATCCAAATGGTCTTGTTTATTTTTTGGGTTTTACTGATCCCTTAAGGCCTCTAAAATAGATGGTCAAATTAGACTTAGGAGAAGAATATCTTTATATTATGATCTGGCCAAATCATGAAATAATTCCCAGATTTTGTGTACCAGGCAGACATTCCCACTATAGAGCTCTACCTATGAGTTGAGCATTGGCACCTGGGATCTTTATAAATGTATTGGTACCCATCAAATCTGGCAAATCTGTTATTTCAAGGCATACTGATTTCATATATCTGGATGAAATACTCATCAAGGCAAAGAGTGTGTTACATACTTTCATCGCGATCCAGCAGTGTCTGTGTCTTCTCTGGCCTCCCGTGCTGATTATAGGTGGAAACACTATGTGCATGGGAGGCCGGCAACTCATTTTTGATTGACATGTGTTGTTGCCTAGCATCCCCGGTGGATTTAAAAGCTGGCATTTACAGGCACTCGTTGCCTGAATGTTGTTCTATTTTAGGCTCCCTAAATCCTGTGCCAGTACATATCCTTATCAGTGCTAGTCCAGTACCCAGACCCTGTGTCCAGTACCTGCTCCTGCTAAAACGCCTATTGGTACCATTTCATTATTAAAGAGACAGTACCTGTTATTCCTCCATATCCAGCTATCACTAATAGGGGTGAGTCTGAGGGCCGAGTCTCCCTGCCTCAAAGGCCATACCCCCCTTGCGGGGGTCAAAGGTGAAGACTGGAGACTCTGCACCTAAGATAAACCCATGTCATCCCTGTGGTGATAAGAGGGTCCACTATATCCATGACAGAGTGTGCAGGATTTTCAACTTCATTTATAAATTTTATTGAAGACTCAAGACTGCAATTTCACATCCCAGTCAATCACATTTTGTGGATTTTGTGAGTTCAGCTACAGCAAGGTTGTCACCACTATTTTAATGACCATTATATTACTCATAATATGATTCAGCTGTATGTTTGTTTGGACATAGGAATTTTCATTCTCCTTCAGAAGTAGGAATTGTACAGTAGTATTCTTTCAATATGTATTTGAGAAATCCTTGAGCAGAACAACACTCAAAGGTGAAGTTTCAGCATTGTCAACTATAACAGGTATGAAATCAGCAGAAAAAACACTAGCCATTAAATGTTTACAGGCCTTGATATGACTAAAACCCTTGACAAGAACTCTAGTACCCCCATGGGATCCATCTTTAGTACTGAATAAAAATGAATAAATACAAAAATACTGTGATCTTCAATGAGAATTTAATTTGAGCCATTGCACTTAATATCTAACCCATCCATCTTTTCCAAAATCAAAATGAAAAGAATTAGCACTTGTTAGTTCTGACTGAATGCCTTAAAGGGAAACAGTCAGTTAGTTTTGCCAAAACTTGGGGGGTGCATTGTGAAGGACCGACATCACTTACACAGACCCGGAAGTGAGCAGAGCAGTGATGTATTTATCTGACAATATTCAGATGAATATTTATCTAACAGCAGTATACTTCGTGTACTGCTGCTAGATCAATCAGGTTAGTATGGCGTACCACTATAGTTCCCCTTTAAGATATGAAAAAGGGCCACTAAGCCTAAAACATGCAAAGGTTGTTTATTAAATAAACAGAAGCAAGACTACAATACCTGTATATAGATTACACCAGCTTCCCATTACTCTTTGAACAAATGCCTTAAGATGTATTTGTAGACATTAAAAGAGAAAGATAATCTTCTGGTGGAACAAGGAAAGCCGAGAGCACAGTATAGAAGCAGATAATCCATTAGAAGATTCAAGTGGCTCCTTCCAATGTTGAGGCTTAATCATTCCAGAGAATGGCAGCTTCCTGGGCTGAGGGACAAAATTTGGTAAAAAAAACCTGTTTATTACCACCCACTGTGGTTTATTTAGAGGAGTTCTGTGGGAGATACTGCCATATGAAGGATTAGGAAAAGAGGAAATCTAACCCAATTTACCAGGATTTCCTTTTTCTGAAATAAATCATGGCAGCGGGCATGGCTTCCCCAAACCTCAGGCTCATGCTTGTCAGTTAAAGATGGAGGATGGAAGGTGAGGGGTGGATTGTATAATCGTTCCCTGATCCTTTGCATGTTGACGGAATTAACTCATAGTTTCCCACTGCCATGAAACAGTGCAGGAAAAGGAAATCACAGTTAGGATGATTTTGTCTTACCTCACTGTGCTACTGAATAAGCAGCAGGCAAAGGCAAGCCTGAAAACTCTTGCAACTTTTTTTCAGAGTCAAAGTAAATCAGTTTTTTCAATGCTAATATACTTTCCTATATAGTACTTTAAGAAACATACAAAAAAATTGTTATGTCTGTTTAAAAAAAAACTATTTTAAAATAGGCTGCAGAGACTGATAAATTGCTAGGCTACAAATTGTAGCATTCACAGCTTTTGGCTGGATTGTAGCAATTATTACAGTCCTTCAAAGGCTGTCCGCTAACCATGGAGCAAATTGCTTTTATCTTCTGTTCTATAAGTGTTTTTGGGTAATATACAGTAGTTGTAAAATGCATTATATATAGCGATGCACTGGTTGCATCAGGAGACAACCTTAAAATAGCCTTTTTTTGGCAAGACATAATATTAAAGGTTATTCGAATAACTTTATTTTGAAATATAAATCATAGATTCATAGATAAAATCTTACTCCTAATTTATATTTAAAAAAAAGTTTGTTTTTTCTAGCAATTGAGGAACATTGAAAAAAGGTATTTTCTATTAGATCAACAGGCTGGGTTTTATCAGTTACTAACTACTTAATCCTGATGAAAGATCTTTTTCATAACTAATTAATAAATAGCTATACAAATAAGCACTAATTCTATAGAAAACATACAGCACTGCAACAGCTGCTACCAGGGCACACAGCCTGAGTCTCTAACCTCATGGCTGATTCAATCCAGATGCCAGATGTTATAAAGGAGACAAATTTAATCTGGCCTCCTGAAAACCTACACCAGACACATACCTATGGTACAACAAAATATTTGCTTGTAAGGTACTGAGGCAATCACTGCTGTTAAAACAAAGGTGCATTTAGAGCCAATGCAGTTTGACTTTTGACACACCAAAGAAAATCCTGCCACATTTCAAAAATTAAAGATTTTTTCTTTTAAATACCAAGGGGGTGATTCACGATAGAGGTGCGTAGTCTTCGCCTCACTTCGCACTGACTGATATGCGCTCGCTGATGTCCTGCACGCGGACATCAGTGAGCACTTTAAAGGGATTCCTGTCACGGAGAGACCAAAAGAGTTGCCTCGCCGAGAATGGAATCCGCGTGCAGGACATCAGCGAGCGCATATCAGTCAGTGCGAAGTGAGGAGAAGACTACGCACCTCACTTTGCACTATCGTGAATTACCCCCCAAATGATTCTTCTGTTACACATAGACAATAAGCTCAGTATCAGTTATACACTTTGGTGTAGCAGGACACATTTCCACTATTATTTGTGTGAAACGGAACCTAGAGTAACTATGTATTTCTGCATCATGGAAACCATGATGTTGACTATTATAAGGGCGAAAGTTAATCAACTTGGAAAAGCCCGATTTTGCTTTTCCGAGTTTATTCCCGCGAGATCTAGGAAGTTTCTTGTGGTAAATATCGGGAGATTTTTTTTGATCGATATTTATCGATAGAAGTGATATTGATATCGATGGAAAAGGAGCTCCATTGAAAGTAATATAAAATGTGGCAGTATTAATGCATCAATATTTATTGATATAGATCTTTTTCATTATAGATACATTTTATTCGGCATTACATAAATAGAAGGAAATCAAAAAATGCGGCGAAAAGGAAAAAATTGCAATGACGAAAAAGATCGAACTGCCGTGAATAGACCTTTATAAATTTCCACCATTGAGTTTATAACTATTAATGCATTTGATGCATTTTTCATTTTTTGGCTGTTACTGTCCTTTTAAATGTATCTCTAGCAAAAGGGAAGATCTGGTCACTAAACTCTAAAAAATATAAATGACTAAAGACAAAAGTTTTTAGTGTCACAGTTATGTTTTCCACTTCCTGCTTCCTGTTGGATTTCAGTGAACTGAGCAAGCTCAGAATTCTGCTTCTGCACTTGCTCAATATGTCAAAAATGCAACAGGAAGTGAAGAGGATAACAGCTGTGCACATAGAAGAAGAGATTGGCAGGAGAAAATGCTGGAGCTTTAAACCCCTGTTTATAAGGATTTTACCCTACTTCATTAAGAATAACCCCTAGTACTAACAAGCTTAAATTCCAACATTTCACTTTGCAATATATGATCAGTAAATCTGGTCATAAACACTTTGTTGGCAAATGCCTAAAATACCATTGCTCTCCAAAAAGCCACTGTAGTTTCCAAATTTCATAATGACATATGCAAAAACAAAAAGCCAGATAAATAAGAGCAACCCAAAGCCATATCAGATTCTACTTCATAAAGGCCAACAACAGTGTCTAGAAAATGTAAGATTTCGCCAGTTGCCCAAGGTATGGTAAATTGTCCTGGGTTCTGATTTATTCCAGTGCAAACCAAATAAGATAAAATTATGTGGATACCAAAATCTTTTTTACACTTAAAAAAAATCTCAAAAGAAATAGTGTGTTATTAGTAAAAAAATATTTTCTAACAATGTTGTTTGGTCACAAGTGTTAATTTAAGTCAGCTATTTCTATGTAAATTCATTCATTCCAAATAGGAAGACACCTGCTAAACACGAGACTAACTTGCCCGATATCATTTACAGTTTTCTGATGAAAGGACTGCTTGCACTATTAGAGATTATGATCTACATCTTCTATACATGGAAAGCCAGTTCAATTATCATGGGGGGTACCTGTACACATCCAACAAGGGGAGCTGAAATTATGCTTTGTGCCATAGTGCACAAAGGGGGTTATTGGCTAAAGTCCAAATTGTTGCGTAAAGTTGAGAATTCACCAGCTAAAGACGGTCGCAATAAATTGCTACTGTTGCAGTTGTGACTTTACTATGGGATTATTGCTGTGGTCGTGAATTTAAAATTGTAGCAGTTGCGAATTTGCTATGGGAATCCGCTGTTTGATAGTCGAATTCTCACTTTAGTCAATAACCCCCAAAAACTAATGTATTGTAGTAAAAGTGGAAAACAATGCAGGAACATGGTCGTCTAGCCAACAACTCCTTTATTCTGCCATGACATGTTTTTTTGAAGGACATCCTTTATCAAATGACCCACAGGTGTATATGCTTCTGGGGAAATTTGTGCTGAAGCCAAGTGATCTTCCAACTGTGGATTCTTTATGATAACTTTGCTAGCTCAGACTGAACCTTGCAACGCACAAATAGAACAAACTTTAGAGCCTGACATAACTTAAGTTACCAATACAAATTTAACAAAGTATTGTTTGGAACAATAGGTAATTAAACTTAAATTTAATGTCTTTTTGCTGTGTTTTCATTGCATGTGACATATGCAGTGCATGCAGCTGTATGTGTAAACAGGGCAATGGTTTACTTAAACAAGGGTGGGCCCTGATGCAAGATTGGCACCTCACCCTGCATGCCACCCTTTAGCGGAAACAAAAAAAACATTAGCTTACTAGGCAGTGCTAGTTGTGGAAGATACAGGGAAATTTGTTGGGGCAGCAGTTGTACAGAGCTGCTGGCAGGGCCCCATACCACCAGGGCCCTAAAAGCCAATGTAACCTATATTTGCACACCCTTGTATATTGCAAGCAGACCTTTTTCCTCTGTGTCATACAGATATGAACTTCTTTTGACTCTGTGCCTGAGTCCTGCACCTTGTTTGTTTCATGTGTGTAAAGCACACTCTTCCAGGGGGTGTTTTAAAGCTTCTGTGTAATCACTGCCTTTTAGGTCCTATAATAAAACTCACGGAGCATGGTCTAAATAAGACAAACCCTCAGAGGGGGTTATTCACTAAAGTCCGAATTGTTGCGTATAGGTGTGAATTTGCCAGATAAAGACAGACGCAATAGGCTGCTACTGTCGCAGTCGCGTCCTTATAATGAGAATATTGTGGCAGTCACGACTTTACTATGGGAAAATTGTTGCAATCTTAACTTTAAAAAATTGTCTCGACTTGACAATGGGGAAATTGTAGCGGATTTACTATGGGAAATTGCTGTTTGTGAATTTGACAGTCAAAACTTCACTTTAGTGAATAACCCCTTCAGTTTTTAGCTGCTATTCTACGTTTGTACTTTAAAGAATAAGATGTAAATCTATTTGGGGGTACTTTGTGCTTGACAAAGTGCCTTACATACAGTAAGTCTGAAAAAAAATAAACCTATTCAGCAAGGGAACACTAACCATTGCAAAGGCTCATCAGTTTGTGTGTCTGAATTGTCTTGCTTCCTGCTCCATTTCATATGATCCTGTCAATGGAATAGAATTAAGTGCTAGCTACCCCCCTTCTCTGAATGCTACAAATCATTCCTACCTCTCCCCTGCACTACTGTTTCCACGCTCCTTTATTTTTGTCCACCTCACAGTTCACAGGGAATGTTACCTAGAACTGCTTCATGGCTATGCTCTTTTCCCTTGGCCAGGAAACTGTAAATCATTCTTTAATGTCCACAGTGCTGCTGTCATAGGAGGAGGGGGAGAAGCAACCTGGTTACAATAGTGAAGAGGAAAGGAACGACTATAGTTAGCAGGGAAAAGTAAAGAGTAAAGGTCAACTAATAAAGCATTTGCTGGTTCAGATTATATAGTGAAAGTGAACCTATACTATTGAACTTGAAACTAATGCCTGTCTGTGCTTGCAGAATCTGTTCACACTATTGTTCAATGTTCTTCTTCTGTCTTGTGTTCTATTCTTGCCCACCTCTGTGCTCTTACAATTGCAGTTTCCAAGTTGACTATCTCCTCCCCAGTTGAGTAAGTCTACGCCACAGTAAAGCCATCACATTGTCTAGAATTTCATTTCTAAATGTGTTTTTAGTTCAATGGCAACTCCAACTTTATGCAGTTTAGGACTGTGCCCTGCCCTGCTGCCAACCTGATGCTGAGTTAGGTACAAACTGGAAGAGGAATAGTACTGAGCCTGAGAGCTAAGAAATGAAAGATGATTTCTATTTTTAAAAAATATGAAGCCTTGGCTTGATTGACAAGCTGGTTGCCAAGGATCAGTAAATCTTGGCGATTCAAAAAGATTAATCAAAAACATATCAAATAGTGGTGCCAACCCAACTTAAAAAAATTCAAAAGAATCAAAAGTCAATGAGGAATAGCAAACCGTCTTATAAAAATTTCAACAAATTAAAAATGAATTCAAAGTTTGACAACTCTTTTTATTTGAAAGTAATGAGATGATATATTAGAGACGCCCAAGTACAAAATAAATCTTTGTAAACGTATTATTAGTAACATTTTATGCTGCTGTACAAGAGTTTTAAGATCCATAGCTATGTAAATTGTTTTATTGCCAACCTGTCTTAGAGCTTTAAACACGTTGGGGCTGATTCATCAAAGAGCAAATTCAGCTGTTAAAGTGACCGAGTAACTTTCACTAATCAGTGGATCGGTGTTTGCGGTTTTATGCTTAGTGAGGCGTAGTCAGTCAAACAAGTGCAGTGACGCCAGCCTCCCAATGAACAACTAACTTTATTAAATTAATAATGCATCCCCTTCTATGTCACCTTATCCCTAGTTCATGTTGTTACGTAAAATTACACCACATCAAAGCTCTGCCATCAGCTCTCTCCTTAGCCACTTTGATCTAGTAAAGGCACTCGGGCGATTTAGGAGCAGTATGCCTTGCTGAATTCACTACTTTGGCAGACTCCAATGCTTGTCAAATAGCCAAATGACATGTGCGTGCACATGCAAAGAAACTTGAATAGCTCCATGGGTCTTTGCAGAGCTTGCTGAATACCTGACGATCAGGAAGAGGCAAATGGATGCAAATTCAGAATACTACGTAACACTCCGAACTTAGATATATATATAAAAAATACCCTAAAACAGAAGTTAAGCCAAACAAAGATTAGGTTAGTCATGGTCAGCCTTATGAAAAGGATTTATTGGGTCTGATCAAATGTGCAGTACAGGTAGTATCTCTATGAAAATAGCTGGGAACATCTTACCCAGGGAGTTTGAAAATGAACTGGCCTAGTTGCTGTGGGAGGGTCTTTTGTGAGTTTATTGCAACAGACCCTTCTGCACCCGGCCAGAGCAGCTCATTTCCAAACTCTTTGTGTAAAAATTTCCCACCTGTGCCTATAAGACTATAAAGTTGTCCTTCTTGCCTTTCTGTAGTTTTTTTCTGAACTTAATGAACTGCACATGTAAAGAGTACCCTGGTTTCTTTAGGCTAATGTATCATAGTGAAAATTTTCCCTTGAATTTGTAGCACAAGAATGGTTTAAGCCATATTAGTCCAGTTGGATAGTAAGAAAGATGAGTACTGTAGTATTATATGATACTTTATTTGGACTAACCAGGGGTGGTTCTGGCCCTATTGATGCCCTGGGCGAACCGCCCCTTGACCTCCCTCCGCTGCCCCCTCCCACCCCGTGCCCCTCACTCACCTCCTCCAGCATTCCAGCAACGCATCTCCTCTAAGCACTTCTCCACAATGAAGTAAGTTGAATGCAAAAGCACTCCTTAGGTGCTTCAGGTTTTGCTGGCAGCTGCCAAATACAGCCGACAAGACCCGAAGCAGCCAAGGAGCGCCGTCACATTCAACTTACCTCATTGTGGAGAAGAGCTTAGAGGAGGTGCATCACTGGAATGCTGGGGGAGGTGAGTTTAGCTATGGGCGATGTGGGCGACAGTGCCCCTCAAATAGATTGCACCCTGGGCAGTCGCCCACATCGCCCATCAGTAGAACCGGCCCTGGGACTAACAGTTCATTATATGACAAGAGAAATATGTATGATGAGAGATATATTTCCTCTTCCTCAGGTCAAAGC
>WMED01020177.1:0-12231 GCA_019650415.1 Pipa parva
GTCCAGAAGTTGATTGAGAGCATGCCAGGGAGAATGGCAGAGGTCCTGAAGAAGGAGGGTTAACACTGCAAATATTGTCTTGTTGCATTAACTCATTCTGTCAATAAAAGCTTTTGTTACTCATAATATGATTGCAATTGTATTTCTGTATGTGATAAAAACATCTGACAAACACACATAAAAACCAGAGGGCAGCAGATCATGTGAAAATATGATATTTGTGTCATTCTCAAAACTTTTGGCCATGACTACACATACACAGTGACCTTAGACCTAGCTCTGCTAATTTATGCTTTTTCTACTGCATTGCAATGATGTATGATTCTAAAATGTTCATATAGTCTCTGTGGGAAATACCCAAAGATATAATTAATTGTGTTTGTTCACTATCTCAGTACTAAGCTTAACATATCTGACTATATAAGCTAAGGGCAAGGGGTAGGAATGCTAGTTAACAGAAAGCATCATGTGGAGGCTGTTTCTATGGATATCTAGGGAAGTGGTAAATTACACTAGAGCCTCAGGGCTGATTTTGTTTCTCATTGACACTTTACTCCTATTGCCATAACATTGCTAGGAATATTGAATCATTCAAGGCAAATTCTTTTATATCACTAAGAGTTTTCTGTGTAAATCTTATTACGACATCCTCCAAGCTACTTTGCCATTAAACGTTTGTATAATTCAACTTATTACTATGCCCTTTTGCTTTTAAAGCCATGCTCTTGATGGTTGATTGGGAACCCTGCTATCACATTATTTTAACAAGAAAATATATCACCTTATATCACATTGCTGATCACTGCAGCTGCAAAATGGTTAAATTACCCTTATCCCAGCATCAGAGATGCTATCTTGCCCTAAGTGGTCCCTTTCCAGGTCAGTGAGTGCTGAGTCCATGCAAAGCTGTCAGTAAGAATTGCTCTGTGGTGCCACAACACTGTGTTCCTGGGGGAATGCATGCATTAGAAAAATCTCACAGATTCTGCAGCCAAGTATGTAGTTATCCCTTGCTGTCTCCAGCTACCTCTCTCGTTCTAACCTGCATTTTTTCCGTTATTATTGTATTTATTATGTCTACAATTTTTACACTTCTCCAGTTTTGCTACTGTAAATATAGCCACCATTTTAAATTTTACTGTCCTGCTTCCATTTTCTTTTTCTCCAAATGTTAAGGTTCCATTTCTTTTACTTTCAGTATCATTCAGTCCAACTTCTGAGAGAGGCTGTTAAGAGCAAGATTGTCATAAGATAAGGCAATATTTATGTGCCTCTTGAAAAACAAGATGGGAGTTTATAGTCATTAAACTCAGCTGGGAAATTGTCAGCAACTGTGTAATTCAGCCAGTTAGAATGTTTTTGCACTGAGTGTGGATTGCGTACCATGAAAGTGTTAATATTGGTTAATCCCATGGGTCAAAGCTAAAGGAGATCCCAGTGTCCACCACAAACCCCTGTAATGAGGTATGGTCTCTAAAGCAAGGGAATTCCCAAGGTTATAGTCTCTAGGTTACCCCCACCCCTCTCCTTGGGAGTAAGAGGACAGTGACCAGGAATATTTCTCACAGACAAACAGCAAGATAGGAACAGCTTAACAGTAACTCCTTGCCTAGAAATATAGTGGAAAGTGGAACCATCATGACTTGACTAGTGATACAATGGAGACTGGAACTACCAAAACACCTTGAAGCAGGAGACTGGATACAAAAAAGAAATACTGAAATTAGAAAAGTAGTGGATTCTTACACAAACAAAAAATGTAAGTTGAAGCTTACCTTAACATAGCTGTTTTTAGACCCATTTGCTAAGTAATAGATCACAATTGCTATTTGGCATGTTGCCAGTAAAAAAGGGACTATACATAGATCTATGTTTAGAGATTGATAATGTCAGTAGGACCCACAATAAAAACTTCAAACCCTCTTCAGTAAAATATTTGAGTGAGAGCGAACCAACCCACTGTAGTGTAGGCGGGGCCTGAGGAAAGCAGATGTTGAAGCAAACAAAAGTGAACAGGAATTGGAGGCATAGAAGAAACATCATGATGCAATAATTTAGTCAAGATGGCATACAAAATCAGGGCAAATAGCTTTTGAACAAGCTGATAGAATTGCTTAACCCAGATGT
Source organism: Pipa parva (assembly GCA_019650415.1). Lineage (NCBI taxonomy): Eukaryota > Metazoa > Chordata > Amphibia > Anura > Pipidae > Pipa > Pipa parva. Next base: position 2,128 of record WMED01020177.1, read on the forward strand.
ATGCTTCTTGATTTGCTAACCTTGTCATGTTCATTTTTCTGTTATCAAAAAAAATTTTTTTCCCATTAAGTTCATGTTTCTTGAAAAAGAGAACAGAATAACACACACTCACAAAAAAAAATACAGGTGTGTTATGATCATTGTCAAAAATGAAGCAAAGTATTTCTGTCCCTTCCTAGAATAAATTTGGAAACATATCTATTAAGACTGCATATTTCTTATATGTGAATAGTCTTGGCTGAATCTTTACAGAACATTGGTTCAGAAATACATGACAGTGGGAAGGATCTTCAGAACAAGAGTCAGGAACAGTTGGCAAGAATGCTAAAGCAGGTTGGTTTGCTGGAGGCAGGATTGGTAGGAAACCATTAAAAACTTGGAGACAGGTATCAATGCTAAAGCATTCTGGTTACTGTATTGTTTTCAGCAGAGTCTTTAGATTGATCACTTGGTTGTGATGATGGGTCCATAATTAGCCATATTTATTGTATCTGTCAGAAGAAATGGAAAGAGATGGAATATTTGAGACCTACACAAGTATTCACTAATGTATTTTTGGGATGAACTTTCTTCTACAATAGTGACTGGGACCAAACACCCACTGCTGAGTAAGTGGGGCTTTACCAAGGATGAAGTTGAAGCAGACAGAAGAGTAGAAGCAAATCATGAATACATTTTAAAGCAAGTCATAGTCATTAAAAGATACATAATTAGGGCAGGCAGTGAAGGTCACAATAAAGAATGTAGTAAGGTTGTTACTTGGAAAAGCAGTCAGAGTATCAGATTGGGCTCATAGAAGGATCCAACAACTCTGGAAATAGCTTCAGAAATTTAATGAAGGCAATGATGGAAAGAGAGCATATCTTTTGAGAATGCCCACAATAGAATTTTAATATAAAAGTCCCAGAACATTACTTACCTGTATTTCCATAGCAGCAAGGTACCTTCTTGCCTGACAAAAAAGAATGTTCCTTAGTACAGAAAGGAAAATAGATTAAAGCAGTGCAACAAGTGGAAATCACCTATTCTCTAAGCCTGTGAAGATGAACTATTTTAGTTACCCTGGCAAGAGAATAAAGATTCCCTAACTCCCAGCTTCAACAAAACTTCTTTATTTTGGCCCTCCTCTCTTAATCATTTGCATTAATAGAATTTCATTATACGCATCTTTGGATATCAATATAAAAGGAACCCTGTTCATTATCATCAAATGATATGATCTGATGTTTTCCACCTGTGACCAGTGTTGATACTGAAGTACCTTTCCATGGTGTATCTTCTTTAAATTTCTCCTCTGAGAATCTCGTCCATTAATGGCTGTTCTTTTCCACATAGATATATTCAGTTTGAAATGGTACCTTTTCATCTCCAAACTGGAACAGTTAAGAAGTCATGAAGAAAAAAAAGGTACCAAGTACTAATGCGGATTGTTGACAGCAGAACGAAGACAACTTGACAAGATGGATCTCATACAAATTTAAAAAACTCTTTGCATGTGCAGTTGAAGGAGGCAGGACTTTCAGTGGTTCTTTAGGAGACAGCCATAACAAATAAAGATAGACTCATTCAACCCTATTAATTATCATCAAGGTTAAAATAATTTTGCAACTTACTAAAATGCTGCCTTATGTTCAATAAACTGTTTTTAAACAGAAAACCAATGACACCCTGGGTATTTGTATTACCTGTAAATGTATCCCACGTTAGATTGTAAGCTCTATGGGGCAGGCACCTCCATCCTCTTGTATCTGTCACAATCTGGCAGTTAAAGTGATTTTACTCTTGTCAGTTACTTGTAATGTGTAATGCACTTTCCCCATGTCTGTCTTGTGGCACTTTATAAATGAAATTATACATACATACCTTATTATAAGGTATATATATTATTATATATATAATATATTATATATATATATATATATATATATATTATATATTATAAGGTATATATATATTATACATATATATATTATATATACATATACATATATATATTATACATACCTGTGTCAATATCCCACCAAATTTAAATGGAGTCTGCACCTTGGACTTAGAGCACCTGTTAGCAAAAGCAAAAGCATTACAAATGGAAATATGGATAAAAATAAAATGACTTTCCCACTGTAAATTTTTCAAAATAGCTGGTAACCCATGATTAGTATGTATGAAGCTAATGATCATATATTCAGTATCCTGCAAGCCAGATATTTCACTGATATTAAATAATATCAGACCCTTGGTAGAGTTATCTTTAACCGTTACAATGACATAGCCTTTCCTTTTCTTGCAGGCAGGCGATGCCGTTTGGATGTGTGACTTTAGGTGACAAAAAGGATTACAATCATCCAACAGAAGTGAGCGACAGATATGACCTCGGGCAGCTTATTAAAACGTGAGTATAAGAAGAAAGATGAAAGCTGGGATGGTACCAAGATCACACTGCAATAAAGTAATACTGTTGAGCATTTGCTTAATAAAGACAGTATATATAACAGCTAATAGTACTGCTAGTTTTAGTGTAATGAACATAACAACCTCTTTGCACATCATCGGGGTCAAAAGAAACCCAACCAGCTATTGTCTCCCTGAATGGGCACTGGTGGCACCATTCTCATTTAATATGACTATATCATTTTCTTTACAGGGAGGAATTCTGTGAAGTATTTCGTGCCAAAGAGAAATCTTCAGGAAAGCTTTATACCTGTAAACGATTTCTAAAGAGAGATGGGCGCAAAGTAAGGAAAGCAGCTAAGAATGAGATCAACATCCTTAAAATGTAAGTGGCATTTTCTAAGTGCAAAACTGGACCTCTTCCTGTTTAGTATCCATTGCAGAACTTATACTCCCATAATGCATTTGGAAATGAAATGATAGAAGGTGGCCTCTTCACTATAGGTTTTAAACCAATATATTTAGAAAAAGATATGTAAACATATATAAAACTTTCTAAAAAGAAAGCTAGAAAGGAAATCCACCCTCCAATTTCCCCACCCATTCTTATTGTTATACTGTATACACTCACAATGTAGCTTCCAATGTGGGCCTGATTTGTAAACCGATAGTTTTTCTAAATCTGAATTATAATTCATACTTCCTATACAGAGCTTTTTATACCTATGTTTACAAATTGTATTGCTCTGTGTATATTTTTACTGATAGCAGCCATGTTGTAGGTCTTAATTAAACAGACCTCTCCCAGTCCCACTGTTTTCTAAAGTACTTTAGATAATACATATTCAGGTATTCAGGAAGTGTGCCCAAAATTACAATTTTCCACTATCCCCTAGTCAATTATGCTTTTAGTAGAAAGCACAGTGGACACTTCTCTTCCATTTTTCAATGACTTATCATGCAGACTGGTACTGTGTTCCTTTTTCCCTTATTTTCCCCTGAGTTTCTCTGCCCTGTCCTAAATCAGACATATTTAAAAATGCATTTTGTAGCACTATAAATCAGTGATAAAAGATTGTGAGGATCAATCATTGCAAACTGTCGCGCAAATGCCGGTATTCGCGTCCTTTTTGTGACTTCTGCAACCCCGCTTATTCAAAAAACTCTGCAATGTGACAAATTCGCGACCAATTCTGATGCTTACGACTGTTGCGGACTTACGGAACTCTTCACATCAATTTGCTTTGGACACTTTAAAAACCAGTGAGTGTACTCACAAACATTGAAGGAAAATAGGCATATCAGAAAATGAGTGACAAAATTCTCTCAACACGTTTCTCTGCTATTTTTTTCTCCTCAGGAGATAAATTATGAACTCTATCACAGCGTTTAAATACAGAAAATTTAGCACCAAAACATGGACGCTGAGGGAGTGTCAGTGCATGATTTTCTGTATTTAAATGCTGTGATAGAGTTTTCCTTCAATGTTTGTGAGTATACTCACTGTTTTTGAAAGTGTTTTATATATTAAAGCAATATTACACTATTTTGGATATACTTCATCTTTTCTATGAGATTGTTCGGTCATTGAAGACAGGATGAAGCACTACTTCGTATTCTGATTGATTCCGTTGATCTGGTTGATTATATACTGTTCGGAGTTTGTTTATGTTCACCATTATTATATACACGTGATTCTATGTATCTCTGATGAGTTCTCTCACTGCTAGAGTGTACGCTGCACGAATGTTTGTCACTGTGGGATTTTCCTACTACTTTTTGAGAAACTACACCTGCACAAAAATATATATATATTTTTTCTTTTAAGAATTGTCCTTTGGTAGATTTTTCTTCACTTCTTTTATTATATATATTGGAGATAAGGCACAATAGTGTCATTTTTTTTTTTTGCGCTTTTCCCTTAGATTTTTCATATTTCAAGAGTTTTGTGGAAGTTGGACATCCACTTCGTTGGAACGGCTGCTTATATACACATATTCTTTATGAACTTTTTCTTTGCTTTAAAGTATATATTGTTTTATATTTTAATTAAGCACTATCAAACACATTTATATATTTTTAGATATCCTAAAATACACTCTCACTAATCTAGAGTGAACTATGGAAGAGCTTCTGTTTCTAGTTAGACTAATCATTTCTCTTCTCTTCCCTCCCTGTCGCCTCAAAACTAATACTAATTTACCTGTAGGTTGTACTAATGAAATAAACGTTTTTGTAAATATGTATGTATTTTAAAAAATGTACCTTTATACAGCATTTCTCTCTGTCATCTTCCCTGTCAGCCTGCCTTTTGAGTGTTGGGTGCGCGGGGCTAAATAATGATTGACATTATAGCACCTCTAATCAGATCCCTTAAATCACAATCAGGGATCTGATTTAAGCAGCTATAATGTCAATCATCATTTGGCCACGCCCACACAACCCAGTAAAGAAAAGGCGGCTGACAAGAAAGATAACAGAGAGAAATGCTGTTTAAAGGTACATTTTTAATATATATATATATATATATATATATATATATATATATATATATTTACAAAACATTTATTTCATTAGTACAACCTAAATTAGTATTAGAGTTTTTAGGTGACAGGTACACTTTAATACTGCATTGCACTCTGGGAGCAAACTCTCTTACTTAAAATACTATGCATAATGTTGAAACACTACAGTAGATTACTAGTGACATCTACTGGCTGGAGTAAGCACTTCCAAGCTTTGCTAAAAAAGCAGACTGCAGACATTCCAATATGATGTTTATAATTCCCTACACACACATTGTTACTAAGCATTGCTACCATTCTGAGGATGCAGCAGGGACCAATCTCCTAAATATCTATGTTGCTATTTCTTCATAAAAATTATCTAAGATAAAATGTCTCTTGTTCCTTAAGCCTCACAACTTAGCGGCTGATTCAGCAAAGAGTAAATTCAACTCAAAGTAATTTCATGTCACTAAGCATCGAAATGGTCAAAATGACTCAAATTAATTGATGCTTATTCACTGAACTACGTTTTTAGTTGGTGAATGGCCGCAAATGTTATTGCACACCTAGTAAGTAGTCCTTTTGAAGAGTTGCAGATGCATATTGAAGCAAATTTGGCCAAAACAGCCATAGTAAGTGAACTTACATCATCTTTACATGGATGTTTAAAGGAGATGATGTCATTGTAACTATCTCATTCTTGTCTCATTCTTACTACCATATTTACTTTTCAATGCCATGCAATTCCTACTTCATGTTGCTACTTGGTCACTTAATTTTCTACTACTTTTGAGTTAACAGTCACCTTGTGATGACACTCATGAAATCCTGTTAAAATGATGCCTTCACATGCATTCCTGATCTAGGTCACATACACACAAAGACAATTCTTAACCTGTGATAATAAAATGGCAACTTTTAAACCTCATTTTTTGTGAACGGCCACAAGATGAATAAGTTTCATTATGGATTTGTGAATTTTTAGCACATCATACTTTTAAACACCTCTTAACCCTAATAACCATTTAGTAAGTGTTCCCTTAAATGAACAATTATTGTATTAATATTTTTAACAAAACTCTTTCAGCCAGTGTAGGTTTGCACACTCTTCAGATTAAACATATTGTATACGTTTTCTATATTTCCTATTTGAATGATCTGTCATCTACAAATGCCTTGAATAAAGGAGATTTAGATGAATACACAAAAACAAACATGCTGTTCATAAATGGCTACAAGAAGTGTGGAATTTTAACGTGTATTAGATAATCTTTGTAACTAAAGTGTCTTTTTTATAACAAAATAGCTGTTGATTTTATATATATATAATTCTAGCGCAGGGGTAGGCAAACCACGGCTCTGGAGCAGCATGTGGCTCTTCAGCCTCCTTGTTGTGGCTCCCTTCTGCCTTGATTGACAAAGGAAAAAAAAAAAGAATAAAGGTTATTTATCAATGTCATTTTGTTTTATATATTATTTTATTTTTGTTATTATTTTCTTCTGTTTGTTCTATTCTGATGTTGTAACAGGTAAAATTAAAAACAGATTAAAACAGATTAAAAGTTTCTAAGCTGTTATGTTTTGCAGCTCCAGACTACTCTTCTTTAGTGTTAGAGGGGACAAAATGGCTGTTTTCATAGTAAATTTTGCTGACCCCTGTCCTAGTGAATACATACAGCAAGCCAAATCTCAGTATCATGTACATAAGATAACAATTCCCCTAAACAATTAGAAGTTATCCCTGATTGTATCTATTAGCTACTATGGGTAACAATGGCATCAGTACTGAACAAGAACCAGTATTTCGTGCAAGATAGCACGGGCTTCAAAGGCAAAATAAAGACATATAAAGAAAAGTACCTTAAAGTAAGTCGAAATGTTGCAGTCACAGCTTGAACTGTGCTATCATTTCACTGCACCAAGGCAGACTTCACACCACTTAGGCTAATACAGGAGCCAGTGTGAAGCTCCGCCAACTTATGCAAAAGACCACACATGTCATCATGCTCATTGCGCTTTTTATTTTTTGCCAGTGAGAGAAGCATTCTCACTGGGGGCGCAATGAGTGTGACGACGTATATGCTCTTTTGGACCGTCAATTGAACTAAGTGGGCGGTGCTTCGCACTGGCTCCTGTACCCTCCTAAGTGGTGTGAAGTCTGCCTCCGTGCAGTAAAATGACAGCACAGTTCGAGCTGTGACTGCAACGTTTCAACTTATTAGAAGGTATGTTTTATAGGTCTCCTTCTTTTTTATTCAATCTTTAGTTGTCCTTTTACGAGAATCATGCTAAATATGGTGTGATTTAGCCTTCTGTCCAAACCAAATAGTTAACTAGGTACATCAACAAAACACCTATACAGCTTTCTGCCTATCAACCATCACAAAACTCTGAATACAAATGCTCCATTCATCTCCTTATCTCTTAGCATGATGCTCCAAGGATGCAGGTTCTTGTGTGTTTAAAAAGCCATAAAGAGAAATATTTATGAGGTGTTTTTCTCCCAGGGAATTTATGAGAAAAACACTTTAGTGCAGGCACGGCAAGGATAAGCGGAGTCATGTGCGTTCATAGAGGAGAAACTGACATTCTGAAGTGCTAATTTGCATATATACAAATACTTTGAGACAGTTTTCCTACAGTTGTGCTGTGGGCACTGAGCTGACCTGGTGTCAGTGATGTTCTGGAAGTGATGACTTTCATGTGATATAAATCATTGCTCCTAGCAGTATATTGGGCATCTGTGAAGCACTGGCTATCTTAGAAATGGTATGGGGGAATCATACACATGTATGCACGCTACCAGGAAACTCTGTAATTACATACCAAGACTTGGGGGACTTATCCCAGTGCTATTAAGCTTCTTGTACTGGCTGTTACTGCTTGATAAAGTTTATTCAATAAAATATTAGAGCCGTTCTACTAGTGCTTAGTGTGAGAGTTACGGTTAATTATAATACATATGGCACTGATAGCTGATATAGTGGTCCCGATGGAGTTCGCTGATGCAAGTTAAACCCTGTACATCTGGCGTATGAATGATCTGACTCACTAACAATGTGAATAATAGCATTTGATTGAATTAAATTATTTTGCATACAGATTACTAGTAACAGGGTGTCCACCAAGTCTGCTATTTCCTCCAATAAAAGGTGATTGTTACATTGCACAGATCACTATGATTAAGCTCCCTGGGCGCGAAAAGCATAAAGTGCTATCTGTTAATGCTTTTTGACCCGTTCCTGGTTTTAATGGACATTTGAAATAAAGGAGCTTTTATTTTTACTTCTTGGAGTGCTGGAGAGTATTTTTGCTATTTGATGATGGGGGATCATACAGACAGTTCTGCTCAAAGCAATTTCAGAGGTGCAAGGGTCTAAAACTGCATTATATATTATAAACAACCTCCCTGTATGACTTGACTACATTTCACAAAAGCATTAAAAACTGGGACTTGATCCAGGGTCTTCTACAGTGCCCGAGATTGATTGCTTAACATCTTGCTAAACTTTGGTGTTAAAGTATCTTATTCAACTTCTCCAAATGTTCTCAAGAATAAACCTAAGGCTATAGTGCCTGTTGCTCTTTTTTCTTCGCTCTATGCAAATTGCATGAAAATAACATTCTATTGGGGATCTTTCTTTATAAAAGAGAGTTGTATTCAGTCACAGAGCTGGTTTGTAGAAGAGGTTGTGTGAAGACGATCTCACATACTTCCCTTTCCTTTGATTTCAGAGGCAATAATGAAGTTAACTAAAGTGATAATTGGCTCTAAACCCAGAAGTGAGCACTTTGCTGTAGAAGATTTCTATCACTTAGATTTCCTTAAAAGTGGCACCATTCTGAAAATGCTTTATTCTGTAGTTTAAAAGATCAAAAATTTGTAACAAAAAAATAAAGTTCACATTTGGATTGGCTTGGAAGTTATTCAAATACAGCACTTGTAAAAGTATTATAATTGAAGTTAATTTCATTCATTGCTCTCTCTCTGTTCTTATCTTTACCAATAGCAGCCATGTTCTTAAACAGACCTCGTTCAGTCCCAGTGTTTTCTATGCTGCTTTACATAAAACATATATAAGAAGTGTACCCTAAAGTTTGATTTTTAAAGCTAAATACTTTCTAGACACAATTTAGAATTTTTGGAAGCATAGATTATAAATGCATTTGAGGCATTTTCAATTCTTAAATGACGAAATGTATTAAACTTGGAAAAGCCGTTTCGGCTTTTCCGAGTTTAATTGGGAGAAAGGTTTGAAGTTTCTACTGTTAAGTATCATGAGATTTGCCTCGTGCAATACTTGCTGGGAGAAACTTTTTTTTATTGAATATATCCATGGAAAGGGTGGCCATACAGTATAGCTACCTTTCCATGGATATATTTAAAAAAAAAAGTTTGTCACGGCAAGTATCGCAAGAGGCAAATCTCGCGATACTTACTGGGAGAAACTTCAAAGCTTTCTCCCGAGTTATTAAACTCAGAAAAGCGCAAACGGCTTTTCCGTGTTACTGTTCGCTTAATAATAGTTAATATGTGTGTTCTCCCTTATAAGCCTACACATTCCTGTTTAAGACTCAGCATTGGAACTCCGCTCAGTATTTTATTGTGCAGTTTCTTTTCCTACTGTTTGGCATTTGTGAATAAAACCTTACCTATAATCCTCTTGTTTTTCGTAGGGTTAAGCATCCTAACATCTTGCAGCTGGTTGATGTGTTTGAGACTCGGAAAGAATATTTTATCTTTATGGAACTGTAAGTAACTAAATTCTTGACATAATGATTCTCAGATTTATCATGTGTATTTACTTTCCAGCCACAGAACTGCAAGCGTGAGTTGTTTGTCATTTTACAAATGACTGATGGAAGCAATTTTCCTTTCTACTCCCCTACTTCAGTTGTCAATAGACAGTTATCTGCTATGGCAAGAGAAATCATGGAGTGGTAATGCAACACACATTGCTTCTTTGGTCTGAAAAGAAACAAAACTTTCTCCATGCTAGAAATACTGTACATGTTAGAATATTACAATACATGTATTGCTTGTTGACGACTTTCTAAAGCTCTTCTACTTAAAATTACTATTAGTCCAGTAAAAAAGGTATTACCAAGTATTGCATCTGTGGACTAACACGACGACTCTATCTTAACTTATACAGTCATGGCCAAAAGTTTTGAGAATGACACAAATATCATATTTTCACATGAT
>WMED01020178.1:0-12230 GCA_019650415.1 Pipa parva
ACAGTATATATATATATATATATATATATAAATCTATTGAACTATATTTGATATTTGTAATTTGCATCATCAAAGTCTACACTAGTGAAACAGGTTTTTGAGCCGCTAACACCCATGCCCACCACTCTTGGTACCACTGAAGGATCCTTCATATATTATGAAAGGCCTTATAGATCTGCTGCTTTGACATTTATTTGCTCCCTTTCCTCCTTTATAATTACCCACCTTATGGTCAATTTCCCCTTATAAACCTGATATCCCTAATATTCCTAATATTTATTCCTATAAATAGGAACTGTATTGCAAGGTTGTATTTATTGTGACCTGTTTAAAAATATATCTTAATTACAGACATTTTCTTTCTGTGCTTCCCATGCCTTTGCTGAAAGCATTGGTAAGTTTGTGGACTGGTAAATAAGAATAACACCAATATTGTGTAGAATTAGTTGCAGTTAAAGGGAAATTAAAGCATGGCAATTGGAGATAAAATAAGCACTTGGAGCTGAGGTTATCAGTGAATCCTAGACCTATCTAGTGTTATCCCTGTCTGTTACTTGAGTTCAGAATTTGAATGAACTGTTTTCTTAGGTTTTTCAGTCTCTCAGAACTGCTTTGCGCTATGTAAAAGTGAATTTTAGGAAGGGTGAGCATGTTCAGTTAGTGAGCTTAACCCTTGACTGAGGAGGAGTGGTTAGGATTAGCTGAAAGCCTCTTCTCCAAGTGCTTTTTTTCCTCTACAATTGCTATGACTATTCTGAAAAATCAATAAGCCTAAACCCATCATTTTAATACTTGCTGTCCTTAATACTAGGTGGCCAGTAAATAGAAATCCCTTTATTTACAGCTTTGAGGGTGCCTTTAACTGCACATAACTCTACCCAATTATTAGGATAGTAAGTGTAGTATGAAGGCCTTAGGATTCTGGGATTTGTTTATACTTTTAAGGTATTATCTGAAGAAATGAGAAGGTATTCACTGAAATCTGCTTTTTGCCTCATAAATTCATAGTCCATAGACAAAATTTTATTGTTCCTCCATATGGTACTTACATATTTTATGTTTTCCCTTATTAAGCTCATTCAGTTATTAGAATCGAGTCCCTCTCTGGGATTAGAAATATTTGTCGCCTCATAATTACTGAAAAATCTGGCGGCCTACAGTTGTAAAAATTATCTACACTATCCATTAGACTCCATTAACCCCACCAAAGCCATATAAGAGAAGGAAACTATAGCAATGAAATGCTTGCCCTTCATTAGAATTCAAATGAAACATTCTAATGGTAGCAATCAGAGCATCTGATTTCTGATCAGCAACATAAAACTTAGCTATCAAAGGGAGACTAATAATGACTGTAATATACTGAAGGCAAACCAGTGGCTCATTTAGTATCACCATTAGTTCTTATGTGAAGCTTGCCCTCTTCTGTTTCAGATATAAATAACTTCCCTGCAGCCTCCTGTCCCCTTGTGAGCCGTGACTTATGGGTAGGAGATGTTCTGAATCAGCAAACTGTGGTTCTAAATATAAACAGCATTTTCATTACATTTCCTTTCTGCATATTATAGCAGCAGGCCGCGCTGTATCCTGAGATACAGTTATTCAGACCACTCTTATTGTGCTATAGAGCTTTTCACTGTTGAATATAAGATCTCGGTTTTGCGCCCTGTCTGTACTGTTCTGAACACCTAAGCTACTCAAATATTCAGCATGAAGTCAAAGTCTCAAAAAGTAAGCTCTTCTGGCGTGAAACCCCTCAGCGTGTGTTTATGTTGTGGGTGACATTCCACACTGAGTTTCATTACCAGCTCTCAGTGATGGACCTCCGTCATTAGGCACAGGCTGAGAGTGTGGAAATGTGTGGAACGGCAATACTGCTACAAAAAAAAAAAAATCTAATTTAATTTTGGCGCGTCCCAGATATGATAAATATAATAAACTCAGGAATGTGACCTGAGTCAGGTTTTACTTTTTACGTCATGTTTATTCCACAGAATCCAGCAAAAGCGTTGACCCCATATTTTATCATGGTTAAGTAAAATCAGGCCCTTAGTCTCACATCAGTAATACTGAACTGTCTAGGCCAACTTCATGTCCCAGGAGCTGGAAATGTTATCTGACCTGCAGATAGTGTTCTAGATCAAATCCATATCTGTCTTATTTTGTGAAATTATTTTGCACATAATATGTCTATCCTCTGTCTCAGTATCAGCTTGGTACAGTAGAACAACCAGAATGGCTATTGGGAGAAAAGTATATTTTAAAATTTCTGATAAAGACTTTACAAACATTGTGTGGTTTAAAGTTTTCAGTGTACCTTGCTCTCGGTGTACTAGCAGAGGTTATATAATAACAATGAAAACCAGACCTGCCAGTCCTATAGTCTAAATGTAATTTTACTACACCACAGAAAATTAAACAGAAGCATAGTTACCTAGGCCTATATAAAAATTAGAGAGATACAGCATATTTTCATAATTGTATCTATAAATTGACGTAACGTTTAATAAAAACAGATTCATAACGATGAAATTGCCACATTCATTATGGGATCTCCTATAATGCCTAGTTAATAATACCCAATACTAATCCATTGTTCACATCATAAAGGAATGTTGTAAAACTATTCTTATTTATGTTTTACAAGAGCGAGTGGAATTGTGAAATACAATTTACCTTTGCAGCTCCTCTTCAGCATATTATGGCATCTTAGCATGGTTTATGCTGTTAATTAGAAGCGCCGTTGCAACCTATTTATCTATTCCTTTACTGCCTCTTCTCTCACTCTGCCTCTCTTTTCCCTTGGTGCCCCCCTTTTTCCTTTCTCTCTAATTTCATAAATTGCCTTGGGACGTAATTCACTAACTTCACTCCACAGATCAAATTAGCGGCACTGAGCTCATCAATATTGTAACTAAAACACATGTTTCTCGATGGTATCAGCAAAGGAAGAGTTAAGGTAGAATTTGAAATGCAGCCTGCAAAAATGTGAACAGTTGATCAATACTGGAATGACTACAGGATGTAGACTAATACAATGGGGATTTCAACTCACTAATGTATTCATGCAGATCAGCTCATAAGTGCATGCTTTTTATCTCTGCAGGAAAACAGCCGAGAGATGGTCAGGCTGAGAACACCAATCAGAAGAGCAAACAACGTGACACGATGCTTACGCCATCATATTAAGCAGTACAGCATAGGCCAGTAACAGGAAGAGTGAATTAAAGGAGCATGCCATGATTTGCCCACAAACACTGGATAGTGTGCTTAGATGTACTTTCTGCTCTCAGTGGAAATAATGCTGTACTTTAATATAAAAGAATACCAGTACAACACTTATGATTCCATATTTAACTGCACACGTAGAACTCCCCTTGTAAAATGTAACTTGTACATTAGTATATTAAGCACTATGTAGCCAGAATCATTCTATCCTAATGTCTGTCATGTAAAGTAAAGGTAACATTTTTTTGGACTGACAGTTTTCTGATTTATATCCAGTATATATATATATATATATATATATATATATATATACTGTATATATACTGTATATATAAGATTTTACAGAAATTATGAGGGAGTTTTGTTTTGCCAACGATTTTATAATTTCTCAGAGTCCAAGGAAAGGTGGACGATTTGAAAATGACTGATCAGGAGAGCCCTTATATGCTGTTATATGTCTGTAATCATACATTTTTGGTGTTTTTTTCTCACCACAAACACTATTTAAATCCTTTCCCATTGCACAAGTTGTTTTTATCCGTCCGTTCATACCACTGAAGAATGTTTCATGTCTGATGTCACATTTTATTGGCCTTTCGAACTTTACTTCATTTTCTGACTTTCTGACCATTAGCTCAGTTGGACTTCGTTCCTGATTGTCCTTCTGGTTTTTATTCAAAAAGGGTGCTTCGCCTCAGGTGCTGCACCTGCATAAGGGTGGGACTATCCACCCAAAATATTGTGTGTTTTTTTGGATGTACACTCAGCTGGCACATTAACCTGTACCTGAGTGAATTTGCCAGTCTCCATGACGATGTTGTGTACTGCCTGCCCTGACACAGGCCTGTTGCTGTTTATGCCTCCTTTCTTCCTGTCCAGATGTTCCTTTGCTCCTTTCTTCCTGTCCAGATGTTCCTTTACTCCTTTCTTCCTGTCCAGATGTTTGTTTACTTCTGATAGACTGTGTCAGTGACGTGACTTTTCTTTCTGTGACTCTCCTGTGGCAGAAATTCCAGGGCCCAACACTCCATTGGCAAATGCCATATCTATGACAGTTCCTCTGAAGTTTTTAGAAATAACTAGCTCCATTCAGTGTCCAAACCTCTTCTCGAATCCTGACCTTTAAAGGTTATATGTTCTACCCATAAATTATTTACCATCAAATTTGGTGCTTTTATTGAGAAAGCAGTTGTCAGCTTAGATTGACATTGCACAGAACATTCATTTTCAGAATATTATGAAGTTGTAGTTTATTATATTCTTACTCCTTAATCTCTACCAGCCAGTACAAATCTATGTCTGTATGCAATTTGGATGCACTGCTGTATCTGGCTTTCTCACAAGCTGCAGTGTTTACAATAAACTGTAAGTTTGCTTCTGCTAAAGCACTACCTATGTACAGGGAAAAGAAGCTTAAACACCCCTTCCGGCAATGTTATGTATATGAGAAAAGTTCTTACTCATTAGCAACATTTTTTCTCACTCATCGCTGTACAGTAGATAGTAGATAACTGGAAATATATCAATAAACCAGCAACCCTTTAGAGAATTATTTCACTGAAGCGAATACCTTCTCACTCTTCTTACATAAAACAAAAAAATGACATATATAAAAGCAGCAAAGTCCTATACCACTTGATTAACAAAGAAAACTTCCATACTTTAGCTAGAACTGGTCTAGCAGCCTGAAGCCAGACACTCTGTTTATTCCCATGCAATATTGATCTATTTCAGCACACCTTTAATTCTCTTTAGGCACCAAAATTAGACTGTAAGCTGCAGAAAATCTACCCCCATGTGGTCATAAAAGGTTTTACCCTATTAATTGCTTCAGCCCAGAATAAATCTACTATAGACTTGTTCTGCAGTTTGAATAGAATTGAACTAAATCTTGACATTTTTGGTAGATATATTTCTCTACATGTTAGCTTGAGTCTATGGGGAGTAGCCATGTAAGGTAGTAGAATATATTGATGCCACTAGTGTAGTTAAGAACTGGCTTCACAGATCTCCTATATAATGGGTTTACTGATCAGCAGTGTATTTAGAATATCAGTTCATTGACATCAAAAATAAATTCATAAAAAATGTTGTACTGTGTAGGTATATCAAGCCTATACTTTTCTAATTGTGAAGGAGTCAGTTTATATAGACGGGTTTGCCATCCAGCTGTAGAACCTGCTTTACAGATTTTATTCTGTATCCCATCCATACAAGCTGATTGCTGTGAGAAAAGTGTATATTATTGCTGCACTAATGCACTGAAGTCCATGTTACGCCTCTTCATTAATTCTGCTGTCTCACTCTTTCTTCAATTGATCCGTTAGCTGTAGGGTCATTGCTGACTCAAAGCTGATTCTGGCTTGTCTCTCTTTTTACAGAGTACCCTCTTGGGATGGATGCTTTTACATCCACTATGTTTCTCTCATTCTTCCGTTTATCCCATACATTTATTTTTATGTAATATTGGCTTACACGTTCTTCTTGTATCTAAAGAATAAATGCTTCTATGTTTACCTCCCATTTTGCCCTGATTTTTTTCCTCTTCTACCATAAGATAAACTATGTATTATGTCTAATCATATATTTCTGGGAAGGGTTGTACTAATTATCTTGTCTTGGATGTTCTGAGATCCCTCAAAAATGAAATCATTATACTGTTAGTTTGCTTTCCTGTGTTTTATTATTGGTTTTAAAAACCATAGTCTTTATTTCAAAGGAAATTGACTTTGACAGCAGATAAGAATTACTTGGCTCACATATCTAACCTTTTAAACTGACAGTAGCAATGTAATCCACCATATAGTACAACACTTAACAGAGCTCATTAATGACTTTGGTGCAGTGCAAAAATGGTATTAATGCTAAGGGCGAAATTTATTAAACTCGGAAAGACCGCTCTGGTCGAGATTTCTTCCGAGATCAAATTTGTGATCCTGATTTTTCAAAATTTTTGATGGAAAGGTAGCCATGCTACTAACGTAAAGTATGGCTACCTTTCCATCAAAAAAAAAAAAAAATCAAGATCTAAAAACTCGATCTCGATAAATCTCGCAAGAACAAGGAGAGATTTCTCCCGTTTAACTCAGTTTAATAAATTTTGCCCTAATTAGAGTCTTTTCTTAAATGCCATGTATTTCTCAGAGTGCCACAGTTTTTTCTTAGCATGCCATGGATATATAGATAATTCTGAGCATTCTTTAACAATTTAAAACACTGGGTATCATAACTATGACTAGAGTGGAGCTTGGCAATTAGATTGTGGAACACATCTGGATAGTGGTACTGATGGTATCTGTATTTTATGCCACCTAAACTCAGGCAATAAGTAAATGATTCTATTGCTGGATTAGTCCAGAAAATACAATAGTTTAGTCCAGAAGATACCATAGTTTAGTCCAGAAGATACAATACCCACTTTTTTGCATGTTTCAGCCCAGCTAGTTCCTGACAGATGAGTTTCATTGATTCCTATAAACAGTATGAAGAGATTATAAAGAGTTTACCATTTATGGTAATGTGTTTTTTTTTTATTGTTAAAGAAACACTAAACCCTATGCATTAATATGCATAAAATATTTATGTTTGTAATAAAATAATTTATAAATACTGCATACTTTATAGAAAACATATTTAATAAGGCATTTTGTTAACACAGAATGTGTGCACCTCCAACTGATTGAACAGACTGGATGCAAGCTTCAAACAGATGCAAACAAATGGAACCTGCAGGGCTGGGCAGGTGTAAAATAGATTCTTTTTGTATAAATATAGTATCAATAGAAGTACATTTGCATGATCAGCTTACTATCAAAGTTAGCATCAGCGTTCATATACATATATTATAAACCTTGATCATAATGGGTTTTGGTATCCCTTCAGCAGATTTCAGTGTACTTACCACAGTATATTCTGTCAACTCTACATAAGTTCCGGAGGATTTCTTTAAAGGGTTTCTCTACAATGTTCATCAATCCAAAAATGGAGTACAAGTACTGTATATAAAGCACAGTCAATCCCTAAAAAAGGAAGTAATGTGCAAAAAAGTACAATATACTCAATAAATATAACCTACGGGGGTTATTCACTAAAGTCCAAATTGTTGCATATTTGTGTGAATTCACCTGATAAAAACAGTCACAATAGACTGCTACTGTTGCAGTTGCGATGAGAATATTGTTGCAGTCGCAAATTTACTATGGAAATATTGTCGCAGCCGCAACTTTAAAATTGTCGCAGTGGTTTTGTACTAGGGATTATAATCTTATAGATTTTCTACTTTCAATAACTTTCACTACTTTTTTTCATTCTTATTTTGGACCAGAGTAGAAAATAATGACTTATGTATCTTAGAAAAAGGCCTTTCTAATGGATTTTTCTTTGTCTTTGTTTAAACTTTAAGATATAATTATCTGTGTCAATGCATTTTGCAACTTTAATTGACATTCTCAAAGATATATGTTCACGAGACTAAGAAATTTGATTACTGAAATGTTTATTTTGTATGTTATGTATGTTGTATGTTGTGTTTGAATTTATTTTCCTCATTAAGATTCTAAAATTCTCTGTTTGGTTGACTAAAACTTGCAGGCCTTACAAACCCAAGTATATTGCCCAGTTTTATACATGTAGTACATTTTTATGATTTGAGTTGTGTCTATGAAATTCACTTGGAGACCTCCTGATCCTATCCAATCATAATTTTAATATCACTATCTCCATTCTTGAATTTATATTGAAAGTAAAACAATATGATAGCATGGTATAGGATTTTTTTGACTTTCACATTGTTTGGCTTTAATTCATGAATACATATTATCTGATTTTTCACTAAAAATGATGGGGTAGAGTGGGGTTCTGTTTACCTAACATGGGCAGTGGGGAGGAATGTGTGCCTTGCTTTGGCTTGTAGCACATCTTCCTAACCCCACCCATGACCTCGGACTCCTCTTCTGATTGGACTTCAGCAGGTCATGTGATCGGGAGCATGCGCTCCTCCCCTTTTTGCGACTCAGAAAAAAATTTCACCAGTGGAGGAGGGAGCAAAATGGCTCCCTCCTGTACAAAGTTTGCTGACTCTTAACCTAACAGACAAAAGATGGCTGTAGTTAGTCAAGAGAAAAACAAACAAAAAGTAGTCAGGAACTTAGCTTCAAAGATAGGATTTTTTTTTTAAAAAGGAAAAAAAAAAGAAAAAATTTTCTTTAATAACAAAGCGTGCCAGTTTTAATGATTAAGCGGAAAGCAAAGTGTAATTGCTCTTTTGAATGAAACATGTTAAAATCCTTTTAAAGACAGATAAAGTATATTCTTTACAAATTACTAATAATGGTAATTTACCAAGGTTAATTGTCTTATTGTCAATAGACAATTTCATATCTGGACACAATATTTGTTTTCATACTATTATCTCTTTTACTAACAGATTAAAATTTCTGCCACCAAGAATGGTGAGTTGAGAACCCTACTGATTTGCAAGCTTGCCCAGCAGAAAGTGCAATTCTGGAAGTTGCAGTTATTACTGACTTCACCCCCTGGGGTGTAGGGTAGGGGAATCTGGGTCAATGCCAACTCTTAATCTAGGAGCGTCCCCATATGTTATCAGAAACATGCATCTTTATCAAGAGGTTGCTTAATTATAGAAGTTGCAATTATTACTAGTTCCACCCCCCTGGGGGGCATGGTGGGGGAATCTGGGACAACGCCAACTCTTAATCTAGGAGCGTCCCCATATGTTATCAGGCACATAAACATATGCACCTTTAACAAGACATTGCCTAGATTATAATAAGTTTGTATGTGAAAGCTATTCAGTCTTCTTTGTACAGCTCACAAAGATCTGTTAACCTTTTGAGCATGACAATTACGACTGAAAACACTATCCATATTCCAAAACTAACAAAACTCCTAATCCCAGAGGAGTATAGATTCCAGTAATCATAAGTAAAATGTGGAAGTGTGCACACTTTATGAACAATATACAGTATGTGCATATAGATATTTATACGCAGTTATGTGAAAGCATATTTGCACAAACGTATGACATCAACTTGACTTACTAGTTCGTGCAGTTATTAAGTGTGGTAGGCATGAAGAAAAGCAATGTTTTTAGGCAGGAAGGTTTATTCCCCCCCAAATGTTACAGTGATTCCCATATGCAACAAGGAATGACTGGACTGGATAATAGAAATTAGACACTTCTAATTAATAAGTAATGGGTGGTTGAGCTCCCCTAGAAGAAGTAAAAGATGCATGCACATATAAAGAAAATATATGATAATGTAGTATTTTACTTTGTGTAGGAGATTTCTCCTCTTCCTGTAGGTAACGCACTTACTAGACCCTTTTATGTTGAGATGCTTATCCGTGGGCGGTAAAGTGAAGAATTTGTTTGTTGTTTTAAGTGTCCATGTCAGGTTTCTTTCTCCCAGATAATCTTCTAATGGACACATAAAAAAATGAAGAGAAACCAGGTTTCTTTAAATCAGACACATTCAGATCTGTTCATTGCAAGTTCTGCTATATCATCTCTATTGGGTTTAAAGGAACAGTATGACCAAAAAAAAAACCAAAAAACACATTTAATTATTTATGTTAATTAAAAAAAAAAAAATTCTTACCTGCAAAGAAGTGCTGTACAGCACTTCTGTGTTGTAGACTCTTATCTTAATTTTCTGCCGGCGACTCTACGGAGTGCCGAGTCTCCAGATCCCTTCTAAGATATGCAGCCCTCTCCAGCCACGCTGATAATGAAACCCTGAAACCCCGCACCGGCAATTCCTATGTCACATGGGAGAGCGTGCACATGTTCAACGCATCCTCCCTTGTGACTCGGGATGCCATAGAGTCACCGGCGAGAATGAAGATTGAGTCTACAACATGGAAATGCTGTACAGCACTTCTTTACATTTAAGAATTTTATTTTATATTTTTTAATTGATAATAAAATGAATTTTATAAAAGTTAGTAATTAACATAAATAATTAAATGTGTTTTTATTTTTGGCCATACTGTTCCTTTAAGTCAGTACTCTGTCTCTTCCAATCCAAAAATGTAATTTTGTTGCCATACAGCTATTCAGATATACACTTGATTTTGGGTTAGACCATTGCCTTATTGTCTAAATAATCCAATTACACTCCATCTTACCAATGACTGTTCATGTTCCATAAACATTTTCTGGTTGTCATGTATCCCTTGGATTAATTTTAACAGGTCAGCCACTCATGGACATAATTCCCACTACTCTATGATGGTTCCATTTGAATCACTGTTGTTTAATGGAGTCCACATTTGAAATCCATTCCAGACCGATCATTTAAAATATTTTTTCTTTCTGATATCCTTGGAATGTCCTTAGATAAGGGCCTATTGTTCTTTCATACGGTGACCATGTTGGCCTCATAATAAGGTTGAATATATAGTAGATTTAGATTTCCCTGGGCATTCTGCAGTCTAGTATGTCTGTGTTGAATCATTTGAATTTATTAACAAAATGTAGTTGTTTGATTGACTAACCAAGGGAATAATTATCTTTTCACAAGGCTCCTATGGGTTTTGGCTTCTTTTTAACTTCCTGTAAATTATAAACTTATGATTGGGTAGTTCTTACACCCAGAACTATCTGTTTATAATTTAAAGTGACCATCATCCTACTTTCCTTTAAAAACATAATTTTGAAACATGTTGATTCTTCATACTCTCCAAGAGTCACTTCTCTTAACTGCCTCTGTATTCCTTCAGTTGCCACTTTACTCTTCCAGAGAGTAAAAACTTTGAGGGGACCATGGAATTTGTAGTTATGCATGATCTAAAACATTACATATTAGGAAATACTTTTCTGCATTACGTTGGCAAAAGGAACGAGTTAAATCTTCTGTCTACAGCTGATTCTATCTTGCGGCTAAATACCTTACTCTGCATTAAGTGGAATGTAGACATTAAAACCACACGATTTCTAAAACATGATAATACTGCAGCACGTGGAAGAAAGGGACAAATGATCACCAACTAGCTTTTCTGTCAGTCATTAATAATCTCCATAAAGTGACACGGCATTATGGGAATTGCAGTCTTCCTGTGCAAGCGGCAGTATAAACTACAGCATTCTGGGTGATAAAATGGCATAGGTGACAGCTGAAATTAAAAAATAAATCCATTTTAGCAAAAATGCTTCTGAAGTGGAAAAATAGGTTTTTAGTCATAATTTCTTTTTGTATTCCAAAACAGCAATGTGTATTATAAAGATAATGTACTCCTTCTGTAATTTATTAGCAGAAGCGGTCCTGGACCTATTGGCGCCATTAGGCCTCCCCCCACCCCTCGCCCCACCCTGCCCCGCGACACCCCCCTGCCCTGCACCCCCCCCAGTCACCTCCAACAAAGCCGCATTTGTAAAAAAAAAAAACGTGCACGCAAGCGCCCCCCTGGACAGACGGTGCCCCTAACATTTGCCTATATCGCCTAATGGAAGTGCCGGCACTGTTTATTAGAATATTAAGTCACCTCAGAGTTTTATGCCCAATATAATTTATAACTCTTTTGTCTGGCACTAATACAGCTTTTGAGCGATGCAGCATCATAGATATGTCCATTCTCTCTATTATGAGGATATTAAAAGTCTCCTTGGAATTCTATGTCCTGGATAAATACTTATGGAACACCTTGGAGACTGATAACAGAACACGTATAGAACAACATATTTTTATTGGACTAACAGTCAGTTTAAATAGATGAGCTTTCGAGAGGTCCATCTTCTCTTTATCAAGTCACAAGCAATACACACACACAAACACACACACGCACACACACACACACATATACTGTGTATATATATATATATATATATATATATATATATATATATATATACACATATATATAAGGTAGGATAGAGAGTTCTTGTTAGTCCGCAGATACAAAAAAATGAGTATTGCAACATTTGGTGATACCTTTTTCATTGTACTGTCATTTTAAATAGACATTTTTAAAAGAAAGTTTGT
>WMED01020179.1:0-12229 GCA_019650415.1 Pipa parva
TTTTAGTGAAATTCGGAACGAATTCCACTTCAGACGAATCGCTTCGGCCATCTCTAATAATAAATAACAGTTGATTGTTCAGGTGAATACCCCCTCTAAGCATATTCATACATATAAATAGAAGTATTTGCGTGTTCAGAAGCAGATTTATATCTTGGTCTATCAATACCAATTGTAGAATGCTGTGCTAGATAATGAATGAACTGAGTAGTCAGTTTCTGAAAGTCACACCGGTCTTGCCAAGAAATGTAAAAAGATATAAGCCTCAGTAGATTTATTCCAAGTCTTTTTATTTTATCCTGATGACAAGGGAATTCATTAAACTTCAATGCATAATTTATTTTCAAATCCAGCCTAAACAGTCTATTTATACACCTCTGAACTTCTTCCTTCTTTCAACTTTCCATGGTGCACTTTCAATAAAATAGCTCTTAGATTACCTATGAATCTAATAACCTAATAAAATAGAGTTGATATTACCTATTAATCTAATAAAATAGAGGAGCGATTACCTATTAATCTAATAACCTAATAAAATAGAGTTTTGATTACCTTTTAAATGAACTGTGAGATTTATTGGAGTTTACTTTTATTAGTGTCTATATTATATAACCATAAAACTGCACATTCCAATTGGTTTATAGAATTGTTGAATTTTGTACAATTACATCAATAATTATAATAAAAACTTACAGCAATACTAAAAACTAATAGTTCCTCCATAAACCATACAGTAAACAAGGAGTACCCCATACAGTATTGATTATTCAAAAACAAAAATTACACACTACACATTACTCAGCAATCAGGTCTTCTCATAGTATGATTGATACATTTTCTTGTGATAATGACGACTTTACAGGAAAGTGTGGTGGCTTAATGGTCATACCTGCTACCTTTCACTAGGGCTACGCCAAGGTTTTTTGAAGCCTTAGGCGAGTGAGCATGCTAGGTGGCTGCCTACCCCTCTACCTGGCCCTGCCTTTCACCACCTTGGTCTTGATTCCACCTGTTACAAAGCAACTAGAAAAGATCTCTTGATTCCACCTGGACATCAACCCCATGAATAACTGGAAATGGAGTATCCTTGAATAGACTGCTATATAGCACCTGCCTCTAACAGTGTCCTGTCCACCACGTACAATGTAGGTTCAAGAAGTAAAGAAGAAATAAACTGTGCTAATGAGAAATTGTAGTGTGGCTACATAATTTTATTCTGATAGTGCACTACATGTTTCGGACAAGATGACCTTTATCAAATGTGATAACTTGCTCAAAACATGTAATCCCTTAACAGAATAAAATTATGTAGCTGTAAGGGGGTACGTGAAATGTGTGGTCCTTACTAATATAATGCAGGGAGTATGGTGAGAGGAGGGAGGTAACTGGGATGGTAGTGCATAATACTGGGTGATGTAAAGTATAAGGAATGTTCTAGTTATGGGGATTAGTAACTCCCCAGGAAGGTTACATAGGGTCCCCAACACAGGAAGTGGTGGGGAGATGAGATCAGGCACTTGCTACAGGGAGTTGGGTAGTGAGCTGCCCCAGTGTGATGCGACTGTAGAAGGCTCATGATGGAGAAACCCCAGACAGTGGCTGCTCCAATGGGACTTAGTGGAAGCTGCGACAGACAGATGTAGGCGAACCTGTGAAAGTTAAGCTTATCCCGAGTGAGAATCCGAGTGAGGAGAAATATTCAATGCATGTTCTAAAACTAGCGAATGATGGTGTAACTTACGTTGGACTGTCTATGTTCAATAAAGAGGATCTGTTGCTTGCAAAAGTATACTGGAATGGACAATACTTTTATTGCCTGTCATTTCTAAAGGCTTGAGGTGGAGAAACAGATTTACGTAAGTGTCTTTTGGGGAAAGGGAGTACACATCCTTTTTATTAACTTTTTCACTAACCGGGTGAAGGGAGGAGGGGAATAGAAAGTCAAGAGGCCACTATACAAACACCAAAGATTTATTATACCCCCCTTATCCCTGGCCCTGGTTACATAGCAACGCTACAATTTCTCACTAGCACCGTTTAACTTGTGATCATCCTCATGAAGTTTGTACACATGTTCTTTCTTTACTTGGGTTTCCTTTCAGAGTCCAAAAACATACTAAGTTAATTGAAGACTGACTAAATTGACCGTAGTTTGTCATAGGGAAACTAAATTGTAAAATCCACAGGGGACAAGACTACAGTGAACAGGTAAGCTCTGTTCAGTGCTACAGACAACTAATGACTGTCTAAGAATATGAATACACACTGGCATTTTAATAGTGGCTTATTTGTTTAACTTTCATAAAGGGCCACTAATAACAGAAAAAGGAACTTGGCATTTGGATTAACATGACAGTTATTTGTATACATTATTTGTAAAAATGTCATCTTGTAAACTGAATGCATGACTTTGTTATTGGATAGTGTGTCATGTTTCACTGAGCAGAGTTATTATTGACATTACTTTCTGGTCGATGTAGAAATGCTGCTCCTTGGCTGTTTGAACTTTCAGTTTTTATTATCGGCCACAAAACTGCACATTTTTACAGATTATTAGGTTAGGTTCACATGGGCAAAATAACATAGAATATGCCGTGGTGAAAAAAACATTGAGGGTGTTATTCACTAAGGTGGGAATTCGACTATTGAATTCACAAACAGCAGATTCCCATAGTAAATCCGCTACAATTTCCCCATTGTAAAGTCGTGACCATTTTTTAATGTTAAGATTGCAACAATTTTCCTACAATAAAGTCGTGACTGCAACAATATTCTCATTATAAAGACGCGACTGCGACAGTAGCGGCCTATTGCAACTGTCTTTATCTGGTGAATTCACACCTATACGTAACAATTCAGACTTTAGTGAATAACCCATTGAAAGTAATGTCTTTGCAATTGTAGTATACCCAAACTGGATATATCTCCAAATATTATTATACCGTATTTTCCGGGCTATAAGGTGCACCGGATTATAAGCCGCATCTTCCATCAGGGCTGTCCATCAGGGTTTCCTCCATATACAAGGCACACTGTATTATAAGGCGCAGCACAGTACGTAGATCCGGTTCATGAATATTCGCTGCACTTAATTAGGGGGGAGGAGTATGGTGTGTGATGCGTGTTGCCTGCCCGATGTCTGCCATGCCTGTGCCTGCCCGATGCCTGTACCTGCCGTGCCTGCCTGCTGTGTCTGCGATGTCTGCCGACCCCCTGATGTAAGTTACCCCATCCACACATTAGGTGCACTGGACTATAAGGCACACTTTGTATTTCTGAGAAAATGTCAGCATTTTAAGTGCGCCGTATAGTCCAGAAAATACGGTAATTGTTTTCTCTTTATTATTGTCTATGAAGAGAAAGGTCCCTTGTCTAAGTTGCTTCACTGTACTATTAGCTTCTCAATTAATCTGAGAGGAGGGTACCACCTGCTGTCAGAAAGTAATATATGCTTTATGAGTCACAATGTAGTTTTCATAGAAATATTGCATATGATTATATAATGGGGTTGGATTAGATGAGGTTATATCTAGAGAACTCACAGGAAATACAGGTTCTTATGGGAAGAGGAAAGAGAAGGAACGACCACCACCATGTGAGGATTACAATTATGATTTACCCCTCAGGGGAAAAGGGACCCTAAGAAAAGGGTTTATTAAGAGTATTAAGTATTACTTACTATTAAAAGTTATGGAAAAGAAATACTTCTGTAAGATTTGAGAATAAGATAACCAGTTGAGTGATATCTGTACATTTATGATGTGGATTCAAGTTATGCTTTATGTGTAAGGATTTTTCCAGTTCTTCAGTTAAATAAAGTTCAACATGAGTGATTGCACCTCTGCCTGGACTGTCGCCTTATTCACAATGCCTGCCTGCTGCTGTATATATAAACTGACTTTTCATTTTATCACACCTACACCTAATACAGAGGGACAATAACACCCACAGGAGTATTCTCCTAGGATTTCATAACATCAAATCCTATAACTTTTCACTGTAGTAGTTCAGACAAGGGAATTTACTCTCTGGCCCGTGACAGGACTGGGTTTTACAACACCCCCTTAGTCTGGCTAATACACAATGACACACTAGCGTTTCATAGAGAGGAATACGCACGAGGGCACTTCTTGCTGTGTTTTTTCGACCGTTTAAAACGCAACATGAAAAATGTGAGTATTAGTAGCAATGGAAATTGAACAATAGCAGTCACACAGGGAAAAGCACCGAGACAGTGAGTTGTTTTACATGGAAACCCCAAATGCTACTTTTTTTTTTTATAAATGAGTAGCAAAGTTATCCAGTGGGAATGTACCAGCGTATTTTCACCATGCAGTGTAAAAAACAAACAAAACACCTTTCTGTATAATATTTATTAAATACTCACAGTATCTTTATTTTTCATTTCTCGTTACAATACAGATCAAAGCC
This sequence comes from Pipa parva, assembly GCA_019650415.1. Lineage (NCBI taxonomy): Eukaryota > Metazoa > Chordata > Amphibia > Anura > Pipidae > Pipa > Pipa parva. The sequence goes on from WMED01020179.1 coordinate 4,432, forward strand.
TTATGAGGAAGCATGCATCAGGCCTCAGATTTGGCTGGATAAATTTCATCCTAACATCTCCCCGTTTGCAGCAGTTATTCCTTTACTCATTTTGACATCTCCTTGAGCCTCAGTAGGCTTATCACAACCCAAATACCAGTGGCCGTGCTTTAAATACAAGCTTCTGTAGGGTCCCCTGGGTCCCCTTTCGAATGAAACCAGCCACTTGGACCCTCCTGCAGAAGCTCCCCCAGCAGAACTTATAATTTAAGTTTGCTCCTCTGTAGCACAAGCTTATAAAGACAGTACATGTGTTCAATGATGTCATCACCTGAAGACTTTTTTAAATAAAATTAACTTTTCTGGGATCTAGGGAATACAAATATTTGAATTGGTAAAGGAAGATTATCTCACTGAGCTCTTACATAAGCATTTGACTTCACATGTATTCGCCTCTTTGCGTACATGTCATTCACAATTCCTAATTTACAAGGTCTGGAACAGATCACAGTGCTACTAAATATTCTATCATTTTTTTTTTCACATTTTCCAAGTCAAGAAATACATTATATAATGGGATTTTACAGCAATTTGCTCTCGGTAATTTAAAACTTGCGGGTAGATTAGAAAATACGTCAGCCAGTTCTATAATTAAATGAACAAATAAGGTTAATAGAGGAGGGCTTGGCAATTAGGCAAGTATCCAAGCTCAGGTTTCACTGTGCTGAGAAGCCTGGGGTCTTTAAGGTTTTCAGGTAATGGGAATGAGTTTGGTTAGATTTTAAAACAATGACCAGACAGAGAAGGGAAACATAAATGAGTGGTAAAATGACAACTATATCAAGACATTTAATACGATATCAGTATCATATACATACACACACACACACATATATATATATATATATATATATATATATATGTACTTGAAAGTTCAGGTAGTCTTTAAACCTTTTAAATCAGTCCAGCCAAGCAGTCCAAAAGGATAATTTGCCCTTTTATCCCTTTTGCTGAAAGAACCAAAATTCCGTTTTCTTTGTAGAAAACCAAGGTGGATGCGCTGGAAAACAATGGGAAAAACACAGGGTGCAAGCCCTAGTGTGATACTGTTGATTACACAAGTGAGAGTGACACTTAGGTGGTAATCTGGTATCAAATCAAAGTGTAATGTGCAACTTGTGATACACACTGTACTCTGTGCCTATGACAACACTTGGAGGGATATATAATAAAGTGCTTCGGGGACCCTCAAGGTGACTTGCAGTACTCTGTAACGCTACTTTCGTGCTGCAGTACCCCCCTATGGATGTGCACTTACCAGACCTTGCTGGAATGTAGGCATGGAATAATTGATACAGATCCCTCCAATTGGTGGCTTGTCAGAAGCAATCCAATCGCTGAGTATGAAGAAGAAGCAGCTTACTGGACGATTTGAATGGCAATACTTTAATAGGCAGACCAATAAACACACAATAAAATTTATAAAAGTGTAAAAAATAGGTCCAATGTTCATATGGGAATAATAAAATAGTCCCGGTGGAGTTCTCAACACATTTCGCTGCCTCATGGTGCAGCTTCCTCAGGAGAAATTTGTGATCACCTTAGGCAGTGCCGTTGTTTTCTATGATTCTTTACATGAAGCATATACAAGAGGCGTGCTTTAAAGTCCAATTTTTTAATGCTAAATATGTACAAGTTAGAATTTTTGGAAGCACAGATTGAATATACAGTAACTATAAATGCATCCGAGGCTTTTTTAGTTTTTTCCTTTACAGTTCTAATGTTAGATATTTCATTGTTTCTAGCTTTGCTACAGTGACACCTACAGGATGAAAATGGTACATGCCAGTACTACAAGGACTTTAGGCTTTGTTATGCACTTAAAATTGTGTAATAACCCAGACAATGATCAAGAAACTTTGAAAATACAAAAAACACCTGATGGACTGGGGATGCAACTCCTCTGTGCAATATTGATCATTTAAACCTTTTCCTCCCTCAATAAAGGCAACTAACAGAACTTATAAATATTCTAAATATTCATAGAAAACTGGGATGTAGATAAAAAAAAAAGTCAGTAAATTCCTTCCTCTGAAGGAAGGGGGCACTATCTTGGTGCTCGCTCCCTACTTCTCCCTGTCCCTACCACTTCCCTGTCCAAGCTCTGTCTGATTTAGTGCTTAGCCTTAGCGCTATAGAGTTGCTTAGCTGTAGCACTAAGAAGCTAGGACGGGGAAGGGGTAGGGTCATCTGATGTTGGCAGAAGGGCCGGGCCAAAGATGTCCACGGGCCGTAGTTTGTCCAGTCCATGGGCCGTAGTTTGTCCAGCCCTGCTCTAGAGGGTAAGTGGAAGGATCTAGGAAAAAGGTGATTACATAGTTGAGGATACAAAAAAAAGGGGGAATCGTGTGAAACCTGACAACCAAGAAGGAGAGAATGGGGATGATGAAGAAGAAGGAAGAAATACCCATTTAACTCTCCATATCTATTCTTTGTCTTCCTAATATAATCATAGACACCAGCCCCTCTCAAAAATACTATAGTTTTTTTTATTCCTCTTCAGAGAAGGAAGATGTTTTTAATATCATTTTTATTAAAAAAAAAAAAAAAAAAAAAAAAAAAAAAAAAAAAAAAAAAAAAAAAAAAAAAAAAAAAAAAAAAAAAAAAGGTATAGGAGATGGAACCTCTTTTTACCGTTTTATTAAAAACTAAACATATAGGTATTTGGCTGAAACAACAGCAAAGAAAATAAGAAGAACGGATAAAAGTAAAAGAACTTTTTGCTTATATTTATTCATATTCAGAAAAATAACATTGTTTTACATATGAATCAATTATAAAATACACCAAAAATAATGTCGTAAATTGAAAATGTTGAATAAAAATAAGTTGGGGGTGGGAAATGCGTAATAACTATTTCAAGTCTACTCAATATGTATTTCTGTTTCTATTATAACCGCTCTTTAACGGATCTGAAGGTCAAATACCCACAGGGTATGACTGCATATAACAGGCCATTCTGATTATACACAGATAATCTGGTGATTTTGTAATGCTACTATATTAAAGCATAAAATAAATTCATCCTACTATTAATGCTCTCCCTAGTAATAGGCATGTACTGGTTCATTAACCAGAGTTCTGAAATGACTTGCAATGAACCACTGCTTGCACAGTCCATAGAACTATTTGCAAGCTCCTTGGCTCACTTGATATTGATGACAATTGGTGCAGATGTTAAAGTGAACTCTGTGCTTGTTGCCTCGGTATATTGTACCTTACACTAAAATGCCACTAAGTAGGCAATGATACTGCAAGTCCTGTGTTATTCTAGTGAGGATGTATGTCACCTGGAATAAGTCCACTCTCAGACATTGACTGGATCAGAACACATTATTTCCTGCTTTATCCATTGCTCTCTGTCTAGCATTTCCTCCTCTTAACAGACTTTTTTTTTTTTTTAGGAAGCAGGGAGTTATCTTAGCTGAACGGTAAAAGCATTCAACTAAGACTATAGTAAAAGAAGCAAACTCCCTGCATCTTTTCTGCTCCGATGCCCATCTTGAATTAAAAGTCAGATTTGGCGGAAATAAATGATGATTGACATTATAGCTCCTCCAATCACATCTCTGCTAGATCGTGATTTAAGGGATCTGATTGGAGAAACTTTAATGTCAGTCGACCTTTTAGCCCCACCCAACCAGTCTTGAGATTCAAGTCGGACATCGGAACAGACCCTGACAGGTCAACTTTAAGTTAACTCCTCCTCCTCTATACCTCACTCTTTCTAGGCAGATAAATCACAATGTGTGAACAACAAAGAACACATAGAACAGTTATAACAATGTCAGGATTCCTACATGCACATCAAGACCTTGTTCACACCAGTGATGTTAGAATTCCTACATGCACCATGCACATCAAGACCTTGTTCACACCAGTGATGTTAGAATTCCTGCATGCACCATGCACATCAAGACCTTGTTCACACCAGTGATGTCAGGATTCCTACATGCACCATGCACATCAAGACCTTGTTCACACCAGTGATGTCAGGATTCCTACATGCACCATGCACATCAAGACCTTGTTCACACCAGTGATGTCAGGATTCCTACATGCACCATGCACATTAAGACCTTGTTCACACCAGTGATGTTAGAATTCCTACATGCACCATGCACATCAAGACCTTGTTCACACCAGTGATTTTGATCTAGTTATAGTTTCTTTAAGGAACAGGTATAAAAATTATTTAAAATGAAATTGCAACATAAAATTGACAAGGTGGTCTGTTGATGCAATAATGTAGTCTCAGATTGCACTAGAACTCACATAACATGTACTCTCTGAGTAAAACTGATAAAATCCGCAGCATTCCAAAGTAAAATGGAAGTGCACGCTGCAGTAAAATGTAACTCTACATTGTATAAGAAAACTCTATTTATTGGCTAATGAATCTATAAAGATTGTACTTTAATGCACTTTTTATGTATTTGCATAATTAATGATGGAGGTGATGAATGATTATATAACACATTTAAGGGGCTTATTGACTAAATTGAGAATTCAGCTGTGGAAGTGAATTCTCATCACTTTGGGTGGCTACACTCTGATTCTCTACTCCTTATTGAATAAACAGCGGATTCCCATAGCAAATCCGCAGCTGCGTCAGAATTCCCCAAGTAAAGTTGTGACGATGTCAATAGCTGTCTATTGTGTAGTGTGCGACTGTCGTTAGCTGGTGAATTTGCCACATCTTTACGAAACAACTTGGACTTTAGTCAATAACCCCCTAAATGTCTGAGCACTTCTGTGATGTAATATCCGGACAAAGGGAGGCACACCTCCGAAATGTTGATTGATGTTGTTAAATGGCACTAAATAAATGGATTGTTTCTGATTGATGCAGGGTGCGGTGCAATGTTACTTTGGAAACCTACAATTGAGGCGTTGGCCGTGGCACCCGGGGACGCTGGCACTTGCGAGTAATTGTTTTTTCCAACATATAAAATGGAGGAGTGTGCTACAGAAATACAATCAAATCTGAAATGGAAAGAGTAATGGATGAGATATGTTGCTGTGAATGAGATCTTAGGGTCCTGTAAAAGGGCAGTAACCCATATAGTCACCCTCTCTGCGTCCCGGTGTCTTTATGCATTGGATTAAACAGTTCCTGGCAAACTGTCCATGAGTGTGCAACCTTCATGGAAATCTACCCCACCCCACCGACACCCATAACATAAATATAAAGCTGTTCTTATTGACTAATTGATTTTGTAGCCTGGCTCGGACAAGCTACATCAGGGTGTTATAGTTCCCCATCACCTAATTTTCTACCACTTATTCATTTCGGTTAAATGAAGCGACTAATATTTTTCCAGGTTTCATAATGTTTGCTAAAATAAATCCATAAAATTTTTACTGCAGATTTCTATTATTATCTGCTCTTTCATTTTTTTTTTTTCCAAACAAGAGTGAGATGAAAACATTGTAATAAATTAAAAGTAAGAAAAACCCGTGAACTGACAAAGTCATTTATGACTTCAAAAAAATTCCCTCCTACATAATGAAGCAAGATCTGCCGGCACTTATTAAATTACAAAAAGTAAATAAGATACAAACATTATTCCAGCTTGAGGTTTTACAGTGACGGCTCTTTGGGTGGGAGACATATAATATAGCTTGTGTTGATGGAGCATCTGAAAAGGATTCTATGAAATCCTGAATTACACAGGTTTAAAACTAAAATATGGGTTTCTGCAGTGTTTTCAGTTAATAATTTCTTTATAACAAACAGAAACAAAAATCAAAAGCAAAGCATATATTACATGCTCCATTCAAACTACCCTGTCCCTTCCAAACCAGAAACCCAAATTGTTTAGCCCCATCCCATGATAATGCAAATTATACCATTAATGGAGAACTAAAGCTAAAAAACAAAGAGATATTATAAACTTACCTTATATAAAGTTCCACCATTGCAGTCACGGTTACATCTGTGCTGTCATTTGTCTTCACCGAGGCAGAGTTCACAGTGGTTCAGCTGACACAAGAGCTGGCGCAAAGCTCCGCCCACTTATCAAATTGGCAGTGCAAAAGGGTTTCAATGTCCTCACATTCATTGCGGGGCCAATGAGAACATTCCCCGCAATGAGCGTGATGATGTGTGAGCCCTTTTCCATACGCAAGCAGAGCCTCGTGCTGGCTCCTGTTCCTTAAGCCTTGTCCCTAATCTCCTATGTCAGGACTATGGAGCTTCAGCCCCCACAAGGTTTCTAGGCATGAGTTTGTGCAGCAATGACTATATATATATATATATATATATATATATATATACATACATTTTGGGGGGATAAATACTGGCCTGTTTGGCTATGTTTGATATGAACTCTATTCTCAGGGTTCTATATACTCTGTTTCCCCAAAAATAAGACCTAGTGTATTTTTTTCCAAGCTTAGAAATACAAGGCCACCCCTGAAAATAAGTCCTAGCTGCAGTAAAGTACTGGAAATATACCGTACCAGTACCGTATCCCAAAAATAAGGCCTAGCTGCAGTAAAGTACTGGAAATATACCGTACCAGTACCGTGTCCCAAAAATAAGGCCTAACTGCAGTAAAGTACTGGAAATATACCGTACCAGTACCATGTCCCAAAAATAAGCCCTAGCTGCAGTAAAGTATGAGAAATATACTGTACCAGTACCGTGTCCCAAAAATAAGACCTACCCCGAAAAATTAGAGTTCAAGCAAGATACTCTATTTCAAATCACAATAGCAGGTCCTTGTATTCTAGTACAGTGATGATTGCAGTAAAGTGTGTTTAACAAAACATACTCATGATGGGCGAAATTTAATAAACTTGGAAAAGGCAAAATTTTTCAATGGAATTTTAATGTATAGTATGGCTACCTTTCTATCGAAAAATTAGATCGAAAAGTTTCTGTTGGTAAGTATCGATCAAAAAAAATCTTGCGATATTTACCATGAGAAACTTCCGAGATCTAGCAAGAATAAACTTGGAAAGGCAAAATCAGTCTTTACCAAGTTTATTAAATTTCACCTTGTATGCCATAAAACTAAATGGGAAAAGTATGCTTTATTGTGCAGATATGTTTCCATGATCCTAAACTGGGAAATATAATTTAGCATGGCAGATTAGAAAGTTAGGCTGGGAAAATGAATTTAAAATTCCCTACAGAAATGGAAAAGTGTTAAAACAGTGCCATCTGCTGTCCTTTCTGTGAAACATGTCTAATAATGTGAAATACATTACTGTTGTGATATTTCTAGGGGTGTGCAGTTCAGATGAATCTGACAAAATATGACACTGCAGATCCAACTTCAAATTTCATTAGATCAACTATAAAAAAAAAAAAAAAAAAAAGAACTAATACAAATACATACTGTCAGATTTTTTGACTTAACCTTTAGGGAGGAATTCACCACTGAGTGAAATGAACTACGAATCCTTCGGCTTACTTTGCACATGGTGTTATGTGCTCACTGATGTCCTGCACGCGGACATCAGAAAAACACTTTAAAGGCATTCCAGTCTCGGCGAGGCGACTCTTTTGGTCTCGCCGAGACTGGAATGCCTTTAAAGTGTTTTTCTGATATCCGCGTGCAGGACATCAGCGAGCGCATAACACCATGGATTTCAGAGCTCACTTCACTCAATGGTGAATTCCCCCCTTAGTATCTCAGTGACACAGTATTAAAAAGTAAAGAACGTGTTAAATAAAATAATAGCAGACCTTTCCCTTTATCCCCAGCAGTGCAGTGATACAGCATACAACCAGTCTTACATGTCTACT
>WMED01020180.1:0-12229 GCA_019650415.1 Pipa parva
ACAGTAACAGTCTTTATCTGGCGAATTCGCACCAATTCGGACTTTAGTGAATAACCCCCTAATTGTCTTTCATGCTCCAGTGCTGTTCTTTGTAACCTGCCAGTTTCTTCCGCTCTTGACAAATGCTGCAATCCTCTTCACTCCCTGTTCTTTTGTGTACACACACACAAAAATCTAATAAAATGGCATAAAATGATATGGGTTTTTTTAATTATAATGTTGTTAAATTTTCTCTTGAAACATACATTCAGCATATTTTGTGTTTCAATTGAGTTTTGCTGTAGCATACTTTAATATTCTCAGTTTCTGGTCTGTTCAGTATTCATTCAAGTTTTTAATTATAAGAACAAAACTGTACCTAAAAGAAAAAGTATAAAGGAAACACAAGAGATTAAAGGGAACACAAGTTGTTCATGTCCTAAACTGTGTAATTTGTGTGTAGAATACTGTTGTGGTGTTGCTGTAACTGACACCTAGTTGCATGATTGTTAAGATGCTCTGTTATAGTAGGTAGAGGGTTTGGGACCCTTTGCCTCCTTTATTCTTTGGCTTAATTAGTTTAGAAGATGGTGGTCAGCAGTCCTGGCTCCCTCTTATTTTATAGTTGTACCAAAGTGACCAGAGTCGGTAATGTTTTTCTCTAAGTCTTGTGGTGCTGCTGCTGTCTCATATTCTGAATTGGTGTTAATCTCTGCTAGGATCATATGTATAGTTGGGGTATTTATTTTTTTCAAACATCTATCTATTGATATTCTTGCTGAAATTAATATTTGTTGAATGATATTTGTGATTACTTTCAAAGGTATATTTGGGAGTATTCCCAGTAACACCATTTGTGGGGTGAGGGTGAGATCTATGTTCTTGATAAAGGTTTCTATATCTTTCCAAAGGGTTGTTAATTTTGGGAAGTTCCAGAAGATGTGAAAGAGGGAACCTTTAATGCCACAGTTCCACCAGCATAAGGGTGAATGACCTGGGTAAACATGTGTGAGTTTTTTTGGAGTTAAATACCAGTTGAGTCTTATCTTATAGAAATTTTCCTAATGGTTACATTTTGTGTATTTTTGAATTTTGTTTATGGCTTTGTGTCAATTTGAGATATCTATTTCCATCTACTTATTGTTTCCCATTTTTGGTGCATAATATATTTTTTGTTCTAGATTGGGTGTGTTCAGTATAGTATAGTACCTGGTAATGCCCTTGGTGATTCGGGTGTGAGTACTGCATTCTTTCTCAAAGGTGGAGAATGTGAGTTTGTTTTATTTGTGGCTTGTTATTGCTATGTGTCTGATTTGTAAATATTTATCGAAGTCTTGTTTGGGAAGTTTAAATTCGTTTTGTAGTGTTTGATATGATAATAGGGTGTTATTTTCTATTGGTTGACCAAATGTTTTAATTCCTAGAGGGCGAAATTTATTAAACTTGGAAAAGCCGTTAGCGCTTTTCCGAGTTTAATAACTCGGGAGAAGGCTTTGAAGTTTCTCGCAGTAAGTATTGCAAGATTTGCCTCATGCGATACTCACCGTGACAAACTTATTTTATTGAATATATCCATGGAAAGGTAGCTATATTGTATGACTACCCTTTCCATAAATATGTTTAATAAAAAAAAGTTTCTCACTGCAAGTATAGCTTGAGGCAAATCTCGCAATACTTAACCGCGAGAAACTTCAAAGCATTCTCCCGATTAAACTCAGAAAAGCCGAAATGGCTTTTCTGAGTTTAATAAATTTTGCCCTAGGTTAGTGTTACCCAGTTTGTTAGAGACAGGTTGGGTAGTACTTGTACAAATACTCTCAGTGTAGGGAAGTTGGTTGTTTCTCATGGATTTTTGTTTTCAGCCAAGTGAATATCATATCGCACGTTAATATTGAGGGTTGGTGATGTATAAAATGATATTTTTTATGTCTTTTCCATCTTTTTTTAATCTATGATTTTCCTCATTTTCTTTCAGCCTACTGTGCTAAAACAAGTCATCCTTAAGACAAATTAGGATAGTGCGAAGTGAGGTGCGGAGTCCTCACCTAACTTCGCACTGACTGATATGCGCTCGCTAATGTCCTGCACATGCACATCAGCGAGCGCTTTAAAGGGATTCCAGTCTCGGCGAGAGCAAAAGAGATGCCTCTGCACCTCACTTCGCACTATCCTGAATTACCCACAAAATGGTTTACTCTAGGTGCAACTTTACCAAATGTTGAAATATATAATTTTGCTTAGTTTTGCCAGTAATTTTGGGGGGAATTCAGCAAGCTCCGAAGTGAGGCGCGTAGTGTTCGCCTCACTTCGGAAAAACTGAAATGCGCATGCTGATGTCCTGCACGCGGACATCAGCATGCGCATTAAAGGGATTCCCCTCCCGACGAGAGCACTCGAGTCTCCTCACCGGGAGGGGAATCCCTTTAATGCGCATGCTGATGTCCGCGTGCAGGACATCAGCATGCGCATTTCAGTTTTTCTGAAGTGAGGCGAACACTACGCACCTCACTTCGGAGCTTGCTGAATTCCCCCCTTTGTGTATATGGCCATTTATTAAAGACTGAAAAGGAAATAAGTCAGATGTAATAGCAATGGAAATTGCTTATTTCAGTTGATCCTTTTTTTTTTTTTGGGAATATGAAATAATGGTATCCATCAAACCTGAATTTATTTTGGGAAACTAAATGAAAAACTGGCAAATTCAGTCAAACTTGTTTATTCCTTAATAGACATACTCGTAGGTTTGTTGTGGTGGCTGAATTTTACACACAATTCCTATTAATACACTTAGATGTAGTTGTCAAAAATTATAGCGGAGCAACTTAAGACAGCTTCCTGCCAAAATGTAAAGATCACGTTAAATAGCCAGCAAAACACTGCAGCAAAAAATGAGAAAAAAAAAAGAATACAGGTTTCTGTGCCACTGACATAACATATTTCATCTCTTTCTAATAAATTAACTCTGTTTGTAAACAAAATACTACCCAGAATAATGACTGAAATGGTGTTAGAAAAAGCAGAGGAAACAGCAGGAAACTGGCTCTTTACATGTACACAGCCATATCCTCACAGATGATCTGTGGTTTATATAACTGCTAAGAACTTCTTGTTTCATTTTTCTAAGAAATGCTCTCCTCCTTGTAAATACAAAAGCCAAGGGTTTGTCAGTGTATAAAAAGTGGGATATATAGCGGTAACAGATCAAAGGAAAGAAAAATGCCCGTTCCTTTTCACATAGGTAGTTTCAACTGAAATTACAGCTTCAAGTGAATCATGAAAGTATTTGTTTCCTGCTTGTACTTTCTGTACTTCAGTTTGTGTATTTATATTGAAACCAAATAAACTACATAGACTACAAAATATACTACATAGGAGATATTTTACCCCAATAATAAGAACCTATCACTGGAGATCCACTTGGATGTGGTTGATGTTGGTAAAGTGGGAATCTGTTTGTGTGGCTCATGCTGTGAATCCCTGCGAGAGAATCAGGGACCTGTGGATACGGATCCTGTTTTAAGACTCTAGGGGCATATTTGGTAAAGTCAAAAACCTTATTACCACCATTTTCCACAGTTATCACCGTTATTTTGGGGAATTTGGGTCATTTCGCTGGTAGCTTTATCAAGCTGTGAAGTTTTTGTTATCGCTGGGGAAGTACACAGTACATTTAACGATATTGATATCATTTAACGCTATGCAGCATTCATACATTTAACTGTAAATTTCAATGTAAAAGTTAACTTTTCAATATCGATATACATATGGATATTGATACCTACTGATATTGCTGCAGCACTGACAATCCCTACACTGGGGGTCCACAGGAACCACACTCCACCCATATCCACCCCTGCATCACCCCTATCTCCCCCACCTAGAGCTTATAATCATTAACCAGCAAGAAAGTGGTTAACTAATTTCAAACACAATTATTTCCATAGCGCTACTGTAATAGCACTGTAACATTAGCACTATGGAAATAATTAGTTTAAAGTATACAAACAACATCAAGTAGGGGTCCCTGGAACCCTCATACCTCCCCCCAACATCAACCCCAAGCTAGATGGGGGGATTGCTAAGTGCAGAAAGCGGCATTACAAACTTTTCCACTATGGCTGATGTTACAGCTGTTAGGATCAGCAGAGTCCACTACAGTTGCTCATTCTGAGACTGATACCCTCACAATTTCACCCATCTTGACAAATGTGTTTTGATGCTTAAACCCATGATTAGCGTTTCTCTTTTGGGTCCCTTACTACACTCTCTAGCTATGTTAGCCCAACTCCATACCTGATTATCCTTAAACACCTTTCCATTCTCCTTCAATACTTCACTAACTACCTGCACAATGCACTAAGAGATCACTCTCTTTGTATTACAGTTAGCTCCTCTAGACCCCTAATGTGAGTTTTAAGCTAGGCATCATACTCACATCCAATAGAGGTATTTACCCTGAAACTGTTGTTCTAGCAGAGCATAAACACTTCGCAAGCTGTGCACTGAAGCTAACCATTATCCTTATTACCAAAATACAACTAAAGTATAAAGAATGTTTTTTAAAACTCCACTAGGTTCAAAAGCCATTTTAGCTCACAAGCACAGTGCGAGTGAACCAAGTTTAGCTGTCCTGCATGGACACATATTTATATATTGTATATTTATATATCGCCAACATCTTCCACTTCACTTTAAAGTATACCAGCCAAGTGTCCCAGATTCAGTGGGACAGCCCTATTTTTAGGTTTTATTCTGGAGTCTCTGACTCCAAGTCTCGATCCCTCTGACCTGCTCCTTTATTCTACTTGATCACGGCTCTTGGAACAGACATCACCAGTGTACCGCCATTCAGGAATGCACTCCACTGATGTCAATAGTGACACCAGAGCATAGTTAATCAGTGCACCAGTGATGTCACTGCTGGTGCTTTCTCCCACTGGCAGTTTGAGAGGTACGAACACAGAGATTGACCATGCACTTCAGTCCATGCACCTGTGGAGCTTACATTTTAGCTTCCCTTTGCATTCACACACAAAAGTCTAGAGGCAATTTAGTCAGGCTTCTATTAACCTAGTATGTATTTTGAATGTGGGATGAAAACAGAGTAGCCTGAAAAACCCCAAGCAAGTATGGAGAGAAAATACAAACTCCAGGTAGATATGGCAACTCCATTTGAAAATCACCAATTGCAGGCCTCTACAGGGCTACACAAATAATATTACAAACACAAGACACTGCATTTTTCATAAATCTCCCTTGTAAATGAGATTATTTTGCATATATTCAACTGTGTTTTCTGGTAAACTGACCTACAATTACTTAAACCAAGGTTCCGTTCCTGAACACTTTTACACAAAATGCAGCATGTAGAGCGTTGATAATTTAATAACTCCAGCAAACCACAAGTTTGTATCTTCTCTTGAAGAAGTGATTTTATAATCCAGGTAAACATAAAATATACTTATACTTCGTATAGCAGAGGCTCCTACGTCATCCCTTTAAGAAAATTGTGACTTGACAATTTGTTTTATATGAAATACTTTTAATGAAATCTTGCTGCACTGCAACAGTTTAGAAACACCCACACTTAATATTTGCAAGTGTTCTTTGTTGAAGAAAATACCTGATTAGCCTATATTATAGGTGTAATGATAGAATCTGATGTTGCAGGTAGATTTCAAAACCCAAACCAGCCACAAAGTATCCCAAAATAACCAAAACAGCAACAGGCTCAAAAATGTAAAACACTTGCAGCAGTGTGACACCTATACCCCACCTTGCATGTTGAGTGGCTATATGCTTAATATGGGGTGGGGCACTATAAAGAAATCTAAGCTACTCTCCAGCCTAAGACCCTCCCCCAACCTCTTACTTGCACATAGCAGGTGTCCCCAACCACCAATCCGTTGACCCCTTGGTCCACGCAGATTGGTGATGTGCGCACAGGAAGCATGTAGCCCATCATACAGCCTGCAAAACACGTTGTCTCTCCCACCATTCTCCTGGTTCGTCAATCCTTTGCTGGGAGGGGAACTGGCCTCTGATCCAGCAAAGGTTGAGGACTGCTGGCATAAATTGTTATGGGTCTGAGGTGTTACCCTCACTCCATAAGTATTGGGATGCTGGCTCTTGCTGAAATTTTCCCCCAAACCTGTAATTAAAATGTAAAAATAATCTTTATGACCAAGATTATAAAGAAGTCTTCCTCCAGTGATAAATTTGGGGGCACAGATCTTTAAGGCTATAGGTGTGAAATATCTCTAAAAGGCATATTTATCAAAGTGTGAATCCAGGTTCACTACTCCATATTCACTAGACCAGTGGTTCTCAACCTATTTGAGACTGCGATCCCCATGTGATGTTTGGGCACGACGTCATTGCGTCGCATGTCACGTGATGACATTCATGCGTAACAACATCACATATGCGTGTTACGTGATGATGTTCAGACACAACGTCACCACGCAGGAACTCCTATATAAAGGGATCTGTGCTCACTACCGGACTTAAAGAGTGTTTGGCAACCCCTGTGAGAGCGTCATTCGACCCCCAAAGGGGTCGCGACCCACAGGTTGAGAACCACTGCACTAGACAGAGGATTCCATTGGCGCAGGAGAAAGAGGTGATAGATATTACTTTTACACATTGTTTGGAAAACTCAGTTGAATAGTAGCAGGATGCATAGTGATATGGAATCACTCAAGCGAAGTGAAAGGATTGTATATTCTCATGATTCTCATGACTGTATTTTAGCTCAATTTCAGAATACTATTAAAAGGCAGGATTGATTATAAGGAAGTACATTGTTAAAACTTTGTCACAATTTAATCACCACTACTGTTGCTGTATTAAAGGGGAACTATAGTCAAATTACATCTTTACATATGCAGTACTATACCTTAGTGAGAAGTGTTTCTCCCCAGTAGATGTTTCATGTGACGCAGAATGATTGATTGAGTATGCAGCACTGATAAACTCCCACACCAGGAAATGTGTGTGGGATGTGTACTGGCCAGTTTTCCATGTAAAGGTACCCTCCCCCAGACATTTTTGCCCTATTTACTACTTAGCACATGTTCAGATGTCAGCTTTTCCTCTGTAATCTCCTGCATTCTAAACATAATTTATGTGGCCAAATGGTCAGCACAGTGCTTAACCAATAGCAGTCAGGCAGCTTTTTCTTCTTGTACAGAGCAGAAAGGAGAGGGAGAGGAAAAAAAAAAAATCTGCTCTCAGGAAAACTAATTAAGGGAAACAAACGGCAAGTATTATTTCTTCCCTAAACTTTTTTAACTATTTGTGTCAGCAATTGGCTTAGTATTAATCAGTTTTATATGTATGTGTGCAGTTATATCAGCACTATAGTTCCCCTTTAAAGTCGCTTCACTTTAAAGTGAAAAAGTCACGTGCATGTGCTGGCAAATTAGGTGTCGAATTGGATATAAATTTACCACACAGTTTGCTGAATAAGTGGAATTGAGGAAGTAGGTGAATGGATGGGAATTTGTGGTTGGTCACACTTTAATAATAACCCCTAAGTCTAATGCCTAAGGTGCGTTATTAGAAGCCAAAACTTTTATCAGACTTAACGTTCTTTAAAAGCAGGAATGAATTTCATACATTTTTCAGTACTAGTGATATTTAAAGTTAACAGCAAGAAGTGGTCTGTTTTTACTTCAGCTGGTTTATGAGGCTGCATGCTGCCATAACTCTGAGAATACCGGTTGTGGTATGTATATATGTATTCTAAGAAATCAGATGTTAAAAGCAGTATAAATCATCTAGTATCAGGCTTCCTGAAAGCTTACAGATCAGTGAGAAAAGACTGTGTACATACAAATAGTCAACACAGGGTATGGTATATTTTTTAACTGTGTTATTGGACAACTTGCATTTGTCTCCATCACCTCTTCTAATTAATAGATCACACCTTTTAAATGTACCTCAATCTGGTAATTTGTATATGTGTGCTTTCCTTGTGTGGCAATAGTTTATGTTGTATAATTTTATACCTTCCAATTTTCCAGGGAGGGGGACACATCAAGACAGCACTTTTCCCCCCTGAAGGTGATATTCACTTTCTGTTTTCTTATTGGCTGTGCACCATAACATTACTAGAGACATCACCTGTGTACCCCCCACTCTATTGAGATTGGCTGTGCACCCATGACTGTAGGATTGTCACTTGTGAAAGGGACTCAAGACATCTAGTAGGCAACTTGGGACCAAGAGACAGAACCGAAACACAGGGCTGTCTTGTGGAGTCCGGGACACGGAGGAAGGGACTGAAGTGAATGATTATTCTCTGCAATAGGCTGAATAATGTATCAATATCAAGATCAAAGAACTATCTATAGAAATATAAATAAAAAACAAATAGTACAGGAAACTCTGAAATTGTCAGATTCTGCAAACTGAGTTTATTTTCTCACCTTCAATTGTTCAGGAGTTTGTTGCTGATGGAACAAAATACCTTCTCTAATTTGAACACAAAACATTTGTTAGACTCAAGGTAGTAAATAAAATATTAGGTTTGCTTCAATCAATTAACAACATTTTCTTCTTCTATGCAATTTCCAGCACCAATTTTCATTTTTGTTGGGGGTCCTAAATTGTGACATATAAAATATGGCAGAGAATGCATATGGAATGTTTATTTCAAGAATATGAAGATCACACAGGCTGAATTTAAGCCAGGTCATTTGGGGTTGGTGACCTAGTTTGAAATGGATTTGGTTCACACGACCAGACGATTTACCGGTATAAATACAGTGTTATCGGTAAATCTTCTCCTTTAAAGGAATAAACAGCATTTTTTTTTTGTGGATGAGTGGGGGAAATTCTCTGCATGACTTGTGATGCCGCTATTGTGTGACTGACTACGCCGCACTACATATGCTACCATGTCTGTCGCTGTCCACTGCTTCATGAATAAAAAGTGAACTTGCGTCTTTTGGATTAAAGTGATGCGAACAGATTCGAAGTTACTATGCTAGGTGAATTTACACTTTAATGAATGAGCCCCTGTACAGTGTAATAGTTAAAGAAAAAGATTGTAACAGGGTTATTAAACAAAACAAGTGTCCACTTTAAGTGGAAGAAGTTGTAAAGCACTGCTTTTCAATATGCTTGACACTAAGGGGGGAATTCAGGAACCTCCGAAGTGAGGTGCGTAGTGTTCGCCTCACTTCGGAACAAGTGACATGCGCATGCTGATGTCCTGCACGTGGACATCAGCATGCGCATTAAAGGGATTCCCCTCCCGGCGAGAGCATAAGAGTCTCCTCGCCGGGAGGGGAATCCCTTTAATGCGCATGCTGATATCCGCGTTCAGGACATCAGCATGCGCATGTCACTTGTTCCGAAGTGAGGCGAACACTACGCGCCTCACTTCGGAGCTTCCTGAATTCCCCCCTAAAAGAGGATAAGCACTATTACTGCTAACAAAACATGTTAGAATGGCATAATTATTATAGCTAGGTAATATTTATCCTGTATTTGCTCAATAACTACAGCATGACAACAAAGCACAAAATACTCATATTACCTGATTGTAACAAATACTATAGAAAATTTTTAAAGGGGAACTATGATATAGGTAATCTACACTTTCCCCTACCCCTAGGCTAAATTAAACCATAGTTCCCCTTTAAAGTTGGGGCAGCAAATGCAACAATAATGGCACTGCTGCTGACAAAGGGGGAAGCTTGAAGCTTTGGTGACCTATTGTTACAGTACGGAACAATCTATGTCCATTTCATAATATAGGCAACAGTAACTGATATTTATTGGAACATTTACATTTTTATTATTTTTAATACCCAGCAATCTTAAAATAGTATAATTGCTGGATAAATCTCGAAAGCTAGGTTAAACATTTCTATATCTGTAGTTTATGAATAATAAAGAAAACAATAAAATTAAATTAGATTTACTATATCAGAGCGAGAATGTTAAGAAATATATATTTCTTCTTCTTCCCACCCCAGGGACATTGGGCATATTGGGCTCATTCTGAGAAATACATATTGTTCATTGTTCCTGTCCATATGGTGAAATCTGTGCTTGGATCCAAATTCAAACAGTACCTATAGGTATGAAGTTCATAGCTCTAACACCATTAACCACAGCATGTGACATTAATCCTTACTGCTCAGGTTTTCAGATCCAGCTGTTACTAGTCACTGGTAAAACAATTTTGTCAGTATGATTTGTGACATATTAACCATTAAATGATCAATAATGCCAAAAAAAATATGCATTTATACTTAAATCAACATTACCATAGATTTAAAGAAATAAATATGAAATTGTATATTAGCGCTAGCAAACATTCCACAACTACTATAAATATTATGTGGCGGCTCATGTAATCAATACCAGATTGATGGAGATGGTTATTACATTTCCCCCAAACAAACAAAGAATTTATATGTGACTGTATAGATTTTATATTGACAAAAAATTACTTCCTGTTCAATAAAGAGTTTTATCTCCAGACAAAGGGGACTGCCATGGGCAGGAAATTTGCCCCGTCTTACTCCAATCTGTATATGGCAGCCTGGGAAGAAGATTCCATTTGGCAAAATGAATTGTTTATACACAATATCATATTGTATAAGGGATATATAGACGATTTAATTTTTATATGGAAAGGAGATAATCATACAATTCTAGACTTCATGACTCATCTAAACAATAACACAAAAAATTTAAAATTGACCTTCAATAATGATAACAATAAAATAGATTACTTGGATTTAACGTTATTCATAGACAAACAAGAAATACATTCAAAGATTTACCGTAAACCAACTGATACTAATCATTTATTGAATTCAGAGAGTTGTCATTTAAAAAAATGGATCACCAACATTCCATATGGGCAATTCCTAAGAATCAAAAGGAATTGTTCAAAATCAGAAGATTTCCTTGAATCTGCAACAGATTTAACTAACAGATTCAAAGTAAAAGGTTACCCGGAGAAATTAGTTGTTGAGGCTAAAGAAAAAGTAGAAAAAATCCCTAGAAAGGAACTCCTTGTCAATAAAGAGAAAAATAAAGAAAAAGATAGCAAATTAGTCGTACCATTCATCACAAAATATAGTACTAGCGCCACAATAATTGAAAGAACCCTAAATAAATATTGGGAAATCCTATTAACTGATGATGTATTAGGACCACACTTGCCTAATAGACCACGAGTTATTTACAAAAAGGGATTAAGCATCAAAGGTGACATTGCACCTTCACGTCTGAGAACTAATGAACTGGTCAATAGAAATTCAGGATTTTTAGGTTTAAAGGGCACATTCAAATGTGCTAATAAAAAATGTGTTTCATGTGACCATGTTCTAAAACGCAAATCTGATCATCTCAAACAATTATTTCCTGATAGATCATTTTCTAATTGCAACAGTACATTCGTAGTTTACGCTTTGATTTGCCCTTGCAACCTGCTATATATAGGCAGAACAAAAAGAAGAATAGGAACTAGGATCAGCGAACACCTACGAAATATTAAAAAAGGCATAAAAACACACAGTGTCTCTGCTCATTTTTCAGATAAACATAACAAAAATCCAGTAGATTTAAAGTACTTTGTGGTCGAACAAATAAGTAAAAAACTTTTAGGTGGCTCAAGATTATTAAAACTTAGACAAAGAGAAACGTATTGGATTTTTAAGACCAACAGTTTAGAACCCCACGGTTTAAACATAGATATGGACTTGGCAGCCTTTTAAAAATTGTTATTTCCCACTATTGTATTCTCATTCATCTTTTATTTCTGGAATATTAATTTATCAATAGTTTTTATATCGATTTTTATGTATTATTATTGTAATTTTAATATGTTTTACTTGTCCTTTAAACTATCAATTGTATATTACATTGTCTATCAATCTTATATGCACTCCTAATCACATTGCCATATCCTAATTATTAATTATTTAGTCACTACACTTCAATCGGTTGTTCCTCCCCTTGTATTCACTTCCTTTATTAATATCAGCTAAAGCCATCACTCAATTCAAATCGCTTAGTAATATTCATCTCACAACACACAGTAACGGTTAGCCCCTCCTTCACTTCCTTTACAACAAGCTAACAGACCTCCCACAATCGCCTCCCCTCTCAATTCCCTGGCACATGCGCACTTAACCATGGAACGCATAGCACCTCCTACACTTAACACATTGGAACGCATGGCCTGGGCGTTCCAATGCGCACGCATCATCCACATGCGTCT
>WMED01020181.1:0-12229 GCA_019650415.1 Pipa parva
GTTCTCTTTGATGATTAAATCTAAGTTTTATTTTAATGCCCTAAATGTAAAATGTCATCGGAATATACAATATGTGTACAAATGACCTTTATTTCCACTAGATTTATTCCTGATATTGCAAATAAACAGGTGATTTCCCCCCTATTAACTGCAACTCAATTAACTGGATCAAAAATGAAATGTCATATTGGGAAAATGCTGACTAAATGCTTCCTTTGTGCACAGCCTTTCATAATTCATGTGGCAGCTTGCCACAAGATCTTGCATGTTAATTGCCCTGTGGATTTTTTTTCTCTTTTGTTATTAAAAATAGATGAAATATATGACAGAGTCCTGCTGGGCCACTGCTAACTTAGAAACACGAAGCAAAATTTCAGGCCTCTTTTGGCTTGACCTTAGATTTTTATCTAAAATAGCTTTCTGTGAAAATATATATATAAATATGCCCTTATTAAGTGTTTAAATTGTAGGCCAACAATAACCAAAACCTAGACAACACTCTCCCTTTTAGTTCCTATCAAGAAAAAGAATTAGACTACACAGACAGTGAGGTCATTAAATATACTATTGTTTCCTGAAATGTTAACCCAATTAGAAAATATCATTTCAATTTATTCAGGCAGTTTCCATGAGTGATTACTGGGTCAGGAATTGGATTTTTTTTCAACTCTCACATTGATAGTAAAACCGCATTTATTTTAAACATATCGCTTTCAAGATCTTGTTATTATTTGCTGGTATTTATTAGGTTCTACACATTTTGTACAGATTTTTGCATGTTTTATCCACCATACTGTAATGTCAAAGTTACCATGCTAAATAGTAAGGGAAGGGGAAGAGATATAGTGAACAAACTGCACAACTAGCGATCGTGATTATGTGTAGGTAGAGAGGGGTGCTAGGTAGGTATCTCAAAATATAAGATGCAAACACATTTTTTTGAAATTTTAATACTCCTTGGATTATTGCTGATCCATTTTGTACTTTTTTACTTTATCATTAGTAGAGGTCATTTTAACAGTGTGAGACAAGCCATTGATTGGGCGTTTTGCAAGTTTTATGGTAAATTTTTCTTGTTCTTTTGTCTTTGCAAAGTTACCCTGCTGCCATCATCCATTGCACCACATTGCATAACCTTCATTGCTGCTCCTTTATTGCAGTGGCATATCTCCCTCAATTGTACTTATACATACTTTCCATTTAATAAAGAATGCCATTGTAAATTCGCTTTAAATTGGCTGAAAAAAATCATATATTTTTTTTTTTAGTTCTAAAGCTGATCACATGTGTATCTATCCAGAATATATGATCACCTATTGCTTCCACATACAGTCTTCTGATTCAGCCAATAGAAGGTGGATTTTACCAAACTGGTTTAAAAGTTAGTGGTAGTACTCCTTCACGCTCAACCATTTGAGAACATTAGAGTCAACAGACATGCCTACATATACATTCCTTTGTTAACCTTTATTAGGCCTAAGATTATTTGTGTTTAGTTATTTTATGATCATGCATTACCATGTGTAAAAGGTCACATAGAAGAAGTTAGGGAAAAGAATTCGTGTCTAGGGTTAGAACTCCTCCTATTTGCCTTTTCCTTATATCTTAATGTTTACTTTCAAACTTTACCATTGACTTCAACATTTTCTCCATTTTTTTTTCTGGACTATGAGGTTCAGAATTATCAGTTTTTTTACTTTAAAATGATCTCATTTAAAGTGTTTTCCTTGTATCCCCAATATAGTTGCATATCTTTCCTCAGGAAAGGTTAATGCCTGGCAATACTATTCAAATCACTCTACAAATAAAGTCCTTAAAAAGTCAGATGTCCTTCTCAGCGAGGTGCTAACTGATCGGTGTCTTATAGAGAGTAAATGGGATAGAAAGAGCTGGAATTAAAAGTATGACAGACAGCACTGCCAGTGAGCCTTGAATAAACCAAAACATATAGATAAAGGAAGAAGAAAAATGCTTCAATTAATTCTTAAACCTTTGCTTAAACATAACAGAAGAATAATAAACTAAAAGTGTTTTAATGTTCTGTCTGTCTGTTGGAAACTGTGCCATCAGTGGTCCATAATCTGGGAGGTACATATGTAAAGGTAGGCGCAGACAATTGTTCCATTTATACTGGGAAAAATGACCAATAAATCTGTCTTTACCAGTCAGAATGGAAGATCTGATTTGCTAAAGACTTGCATAAACACTCTAACTGCTCTTTCAAAATAGTAATTTAATTGAATCTGCACCTGGAGATTTTCCTTTTCCTCATTCACTTACATATTGATATATATTTTTTGCACTATTTTGCATTTTAGTCCTTCTATTTTGAGTTCTTTTGCAATACTTGTTTGTTTATTCACACTGATATAGGCACTATTTCAGTGCCCTTTTGTGCACTTTCTTTTTAGGTTTTTTATTCACTATATAACTATATTAATGCTACTTTGATTTGAGTTCCTGATTGATGCTTGGATACTGATTGGTGGTTAGTTTATTAATAATTTGGTTGAACATTTGTCTTGAGTATATTTTGGGAATAGGTTTGTCTTCCAAAATGTGTTCATTGTTTTAACCTCGACAAAACTCCCATTTCAGTTTTTTATGCATTACTAATAATGTTAATTAAAGAATTAAACTGACTACATTATCTTTGAAATACAAGAATATTAATAATAAATTGATAATCTGTATATTTGTAATCCGCCATGATTTAATAAATTATATTACTTGGCAAATAAAAAAAAAAAATTGCTGTAGTAAAAAAGATAAGATATTAAACTGAGTTTTCTTTTACGCTGGGTTCACACTGGTGTTTATATGTACAGCGTGTTCCAAAAATACACTGGCAAAATCAGGATGCGCTTTCCTACTGTACTTACCTGACTCAGTGTGAATGCTCCCTTGGCAATCGTAGCTAAACTTGTGTGTGCACATTCTTTGTGTTGTGTCTGTATGCTTAGAAAACACATGATGCAAAGTGTTCCAACATGCGTGCACTTGCATTCAACGCTGGTGTGGTTGGAGCAAGGTACATGTCATAGGGATTCGAGCGCAACCTATATGCACAGCATTAAAATACACCAGTGTGAACCTGGTCTAAGGATCACACATTCAGCTGATCAATGTTCTAGTGCTTTTTTACACAGGGAAGCCATAAGGTATGGGGAGACAATTGTTCCACATCTTGATGAAAGGAGCAGACAGACCTTGCTTAGTTAAATCTCCTTACAGATTGAGGACTTTCATAATGGAAAGTAATCAGCAGTCAAATGTAAAATCACTCGGACCTCTAGATCTGTGTAAAATTGCACAAGTAGTATCCTTTCTAGGCAATACTAATGTTTTTAGCACCGTGCATTTTTAACAGTGTTGGGCTGGGCCACCATAGCACAGGAAAATCTATCAGTGGTCCCAGACCTCATTGAGTTCTCCTGGAATTTCAGACTTCACCATGATATATTCCTAAGGGTTTTATAGACTAGGTAGGGAAGTCAAGAGACAAGAAAAAATAATTTTATTTGTGGGCCCATAATCTCCTGCTTCCTGGTGAGACCTCCTACTGGTTTTATGAACCATGGGACCATGCTTTGCACTTCCAATACTCTGGCAACAGGCAGAAAATACAGCCTAGGCAGAAATACAGCATAAGCAGAAAGTTCATGTGCAAGGGCTAAAATATTAGCAAAGGGAGCACATTGTTATGATTGTAAATACTGTTTAAGCTTAACTGCCTCGTGTTTTATAGAGTGAAACAGAACTACAAGATTTAATTGAGAGATTGCAGTACATTCAAAAGAAATGTGAAACAGTTTTAATATACATGTAAAAAATATCATACTTCGTGTATCATGGGACATTACTCATTCCAACCAAGAACTATAGATAAGGTTGGAAAAGGGGTATTTTAAAATACAGTCCTCTACAGTCATCCTGCTGATTATCTGTAGCAAAAGGTTAAATCCTCTTCTATATTTTCAAGCCATAAAACAAATGTTTCCTTTTTAGAAGTCATCATCAACAAAACTTGCATCCTAAAGATTTGGCATGCATATTGAGCTGGCTAAAGTGCCCCTGAAACCTAATTTCTTGCTTGATTTTATTTCCTTGGGAAGGAGAAATGTGAACTTATCAGGTATCTTTCCTCATCCAATTTAATCTTTCAGGGAAAGTCACAACATCATCCACTTCAATTCAGTACATCTTTACAGCATGACGTTCACATTTGTTCTTCAGCTGGCCTTGATTTCTGGAGACATACCTAAATTTAATTAAAATAAATCTGTCTCATATCATAAGTAGAGCTTTTCTCGGACAAAAGACCCTTCTTACTACAAACAATGGCTTAAAAAGAAGGTGAGCAGTTCACTGAACCCAACAGCACTGGACATATTACCAAGAAGCTCAATCTTTTATTGAGTTACAGAGAACATCAGAGATAGACAAAATTCATACCAGTAAAGCCAGAAATCTAATACAGTACAGGGGGTGGTCAGGATATGTTGAAGTTTCATAAACTGATTTTGTGACTATCTTATAATGTAGTTTACAGTTGTTCTTTAGATAACTAGCAGCTAAAGGCTAAGGTATGCAATGATAATATAGGATATGATTAGAAAGAGGACATTAACTCCCTTTCTCCTTCCTTAACAATTTTATGTTGCTACTTGCTCCAAGAAATTGCACTGATTAGGTCACATGATCTGCACCATGGGAATATATATCCCTGTAATATGAAGCATTCTTGCACTGCAGGAGTTCTATAACAGCTGTAAGGATGAGGAAATACATGTTAGCTGCAGTATTTCTAGAAAGTCTCAGGCAAAGAGAAAGGATCAACAAACAAAAGACAGATCTTGCCAGGCTTTACACAGATCAGACAAAAAAGGGAGTGGCCTAACTTTGTCCTGCATTTCAATTACACAATATTGCCAAATATGAGCGAGTTGTGCCACATCCTAACTGCTGGACTTTTGCTAAAATAACTTTTAATATTGTTCCAAAAGCAACTTCTTATACTGATTATGTAGATATACCTACCAGGAACATGTTAGTCCAGTCAACAAAAAGTGCACCTTCCTGGGTCGTCTCTAACATTTTGGTACACTTTAGTAGTGTGACCTCCCACTTACAATAAATCCTATGATAAACACAATCCTTAAAGTAATTTGAAATTACAAGAGCTTTGCTTCCTCTGCTCTAAGTCATGTTTAAACTACTTCTACATAAGTATTTAATAGCCTTTGAGGACTGTGGTGATGGAAAAGTGAAGAAAGGAAAGCACCGAGTTTTACAGATAAGGTTGGTAATGGTTAGCTAACCTTGCCATACGTCATTTTTCTTTCATTTTATTTCTGGCTAGAACCCCCACTATAAAGCAAGACTGATCTATTTTTCAAGGAGAAGCAAAGCAGTCACAATCACCACCAGTGAAAACCTTACTAGAAGCAGGGATAATCACAACTCATTTCTAAAAATGTAAAGGGGATGATTCATCTTACGTTATATTTGTTTGACTGATGTAGACAGTGATGATAATAATATCAGTTAATGTGCAAGTAGCCTTTATTTTTATTTTTTCTTTGTTTTTCAAATTATTCTTTTTTTTTTTCCTTCTGTTTCTACTTTTATTGCTTCAGAAAATGAATGTACCTTACTGATTTGTCCCATTCAGAACCTCTCTATGTCTTGTCTAGTCTTTCATTCCAAACCACTTAACCACAATTTGCTTACTTAACATACATAGCAACAAATTAATACCAATCTGCTTAACAACTGTAAAATAAAATCCATTAGGTTAAGCAATCAAAAAATATTAAAAAAAAACTGATTACAACTATTACAATTCCACTATTTAGAATGAAGACCTAGTTACATTTAATTGAGCATTCCCTTTAACATCAAAATATTATTCACAGAGCTTACAAACATAACCCAGTATTACTTTACAGACTTATATTCAAAGCGCTTTTTATTTGGAGGGCAGCATCAACATTTTGCAGAAGTTTTCTTGGGTTGAGTCTAAAAGGAATGGAGTTTTTAAACTGTGTAAAACTATCAGTTGTTTTATGCCTTGGAATTAATTTCTTAAATATTTTCATGGATATCCATGTCGTTCTATGCAGCTGTTATATACCTGATCAATTGTCTCACAGAGATGTTCAAATGTTACACTGGAGATAGCATTAACAAAGAATGACTTTCTCTCAGATTACAGAAGCCGCTTCACTCAGGTAAAGGCATTCAGTTATTTATAAATTGACCCGGTGACCTTCTCACAACAGACAAATTATCCATTACTTTGCTGTAGTCTTCCCATGCTCCACAATTATGAAATAGGCCAATTTGCTCATAATTAGCACAGCATATGTCTGTGCAAGGTGCAGAAATAATAGGCTTTTGATCATTTTCTAGGACAATGAAGATCAGACATTGTAAATCAGACAATGCTATACGCCATCTTAAAGAAACAGTAATATTTTTAGTTTCTGGAATATTTACAGAAAGTTTATATGATGTAGTATTGCATAACGTTGTTGACAAAAGTTTCATTAGAAAAAAAATAAAGGGAAAGCTTAATTAAAAGACAGTCTTTGACCCTAATTTAATTAACGGTCATATTTGATATATATATTTCCAAACTTGGAAACTTTGTTTTTCTAAGTGACAGCTGCCACGGTTATTTTTAATGAAACAGAATGATTTTTAGAACAGTTCAGCTGATATCGTGGTACATGTTATGAGAAAATATCAGCAATAGTTACATCTAACTCATTATGCACATAGTAATGGAATCACTTGACTCTTGACTTCAGACTCAGAAATTACACCAGTTTTGAATTCAATTACAACATCAATACACATAATTCTTTTCTTAGGATCCCCTCTCTTGCATACTACTTGGCTCTCTAACATAACTAGTTCCTCGTAAACAGTGAAAACAAAAAAAAACAAACAAACAAACAATAAATCATACATATATATATAGGTGAAATTTATTAAAGTCGGAAAAGCCTTTTCGGCTTTTCCGACTTTAATCGGGAGAACGCTTTGAAGTTTCTCCCGGTAAGTATTGCGAGATTCGACTAGTGCGATACTTACCATGACAAACTTTTTTTAATTAAATATATCCATGGAAAGGTAGCCATACAGTATAGCTACCTTTCCATGAATATATCCAATAAATAAAGTTTCTCATAGCAAGTATTGCATGAGTCAAATCTTACCGGGAGAAACTTCAAACCGTTCTCCCGAGTTATTAAAGTCGGAAAAGTGCACACAGCTTTTCTGACTTTAATAAATTTCACCCTAATTTAGTCTCTTTTGTAGCAGGCTTTCAGTGGAACAAATCTTGGTTCTTACAACTGTGGTTCTTTACCTTGCTACTCTGGGTGGCTAACCACTTTGTATAAAGATGGGAAGCCTGTAGACTGATATATTCCATAATCTATGAAATTATGGATAAATAAATGTATGGATGGATCTACTAATAAACTTGGAACTAAACATCTCCAGGAATGGGGTTTTCTTATTTTAAAAGAAGAAATCCATTTGTATCATGAAATAGAAAGATAAGTCTGAAACCAAAAATGCTGAAAAACTGGGCCAATAAATATTTTATAAAACACAGACCTATATATTCAAGGTAACTATGTTCATGCAAATATACAAAAAAAAACATTTTCTCATTTGTGCTTCTCTTAACCGTGGGTGCACTAAAGGCTCACATTAAAGAACTGCATGGAGCCCAATCAGCAAAGAATCAAGGGGAACAATCTTATTCATCTTCACATTGGGCACCGCTTATTAGATATTTCATTAGATATGTTTGCCTGTAAGATTTCACCAAGGCAAGATATTTTTGTAGGCAACCACCGGTGGCTTTGCTGATTGTCCCTGATTATCTTCCAACACAGAAAGTACTTTTCGTTCAGGTTCACAGAATTATTCCCCTGTTATCTTTGTTATGTTTGTTTAACTGGATTATTGTGTACAGATTTTCTCAGTGGTAGTCTGTTATTTGCAAGAAAGGGACCTGTTGTATTGTTTCTAAATGCACTTGCTGCTAATTCTTAGCACTTTCCATCTGTTTTCCTTTTCCTTCCTTGTGATACAAGTTAGGTTTCCTTAGATTATCGACTTTTCATGGGATGGGGGTGAGCAAGGAGGACAAAAAGGAAGATGGAAAGACTTGACCAATTGAAAGTGCATTTAAATAAACAAATATGCAGAATAAAGGACAATTGCAGGTTTTACACACATTTTCTTTTTTTTTATTACACTCGTTAGGAAACCTCTAAACATATAATGGAAGATACTTTAAATAAAAGAGCTATGGGCAACAATTACCATTTTATATGTGTGAGCGTACAATGTATGTGTTAACCGGACAGACTAAAATGGCTGCCAACACAGAAGAGCCTGAATTATTGTTTGTGAAATGTGCCCCAACATTTTAACCCTTGTTGTATCTATGCTATGCAGCAATTCTAGAAGTTTCCCCACAAATTTCTATATTTTTTTGAATTTGTTAAACCAGATTTACTCATACTTTCCCAAATCTGTTGTTGAACTCTCCGCACTACCTAAAGCTCAGGGTATAAGATGATCTTGAGAGTTGTAGTTTAACAGCAGCTAGAGAGACACAGGGCTGATGGTTTAATGACGAAACAAATAAATAAAACGAAAGAAAGACATAAACCATTTTTATCTCCTCTCAGCACCCAGAAATGATCTCTTTTATACACCTTTGTCTTCTCTTTTTCAGAGCTATGAGGAGTAATGGATTTCTTAAACTAATAATGTGTAGAGAGAGATTTACACCACGGGACTAAAATATTGTCTTTGCATTTTATTCACACATTCGTCACTGTAGTCTCTAATAGAGCGTCTCAGTGGGGGGAATAAATAAACAAAAGGAAAAAAAATGTCTGTCATATTCCAGAACCATTTGCAAATTCATCACCAATAATGTCTTAGATGGAAAATAGAGAGGTCTTTAAAAAATGGGTCCTGCCACTAACATATCTCATTGATTTTCATACTGCATTTATTTACAGTAACTTAAACAGAAAGCTGTTCAAGGAAAAAGAAGATTTTTTTTTTTCAATCTTGCTGATTTAAGTTAAAACTCATTTTTACATTAAAAATTAAAAGTCGATTTCCAACTAATTTTCCAAACTCAAAACTGTAGTAAATATTGGATAATTGGTTAGATTGTGTATTAAAATCCAGCAAGGCAGCATCAATGAAATTGACATATAAAAGATGTTATGGCATATCTACAAGTTAAGGGTGGATTATTTTATTTTGATATTAAGTTCTGACCTTAGTGTTACTATAAAGGGAATATTTCAGTTGATTTGGTTTCATTGTGCAGGTATAGATCTGTTGTAACCATTCAGGAAAGAGCAAAGTTACCTTGCGATGCTTCTCATTAGTTCTCCGAGACGGGTACGCGCTCCCTGGTCTCCTGCAAGCGGAGATCAACAAACGCTTTAAAGGTACTTCGGCTCACATCAGCATCGCAAGGTAACTTCGCTCTTTCCTGAATTACCCCCTTGATCTGAAGCAGATCAAATGGATCTGTGGACAATATGGCAGACAACATGGAGCACAAGATTGACTATATGTAATGATCCAGCACATTATATTAGCATATGATAGATCAGCATTTGTAATCTCTTTACAATTTTACTCTACTAGTAAGTAATATTATTACATATCAGTGAGAGATTTAACAAGAAAAGAAAAACACTGTTTTAATAGTGATAGCGCTCAAGGTATTTGATTACTGCAACATTTTGCCATATTTGATGCAGTAGTGAGAGAATCTCTCTGAAACGTGAGCCTCTGGACAGTTAACAATAATTAAGCTAATTTGTTATTTAAATGCGGCATTTCAATTTAATGAATATGAGAAGTGTGAATGTTTCTCTCATAAATGGACTCTACATGGGTTATTTAATAAGACCTTTTTAACCTTTTCGATTCCTTTCGACCTCCATTTGCTGTTAATTTTCATTTCCCTGTACTTTTCAATAAAACACTTTTCTTAACAAGTTGAAAAACTTTTCCACTTTTGTAAATATTCCCCAAAAGCTCTAAAATAATTTTGACTATAAAGACTAACAGCTCTGACACATTGATGTAACCAACTATAGGACACCAATCCACAGTTATGCATATTGTGTGTGTGTATATATATATATATAGTAGGATAGTGTGGTCATGTTAGTCCACAGATGCAAAAAAAGATAAGAGTATTGAAATAGTTGATAATACTTTATGTATTAGTTAAGTTACATGTTAATCCAATAAAAAAATGTATCACCAAGTATTTTAATACTAATTTTAAAATAATATATATATTAATATGTAATACTCAATTTTTTGCATCTGTGGACTAACACGACCACTCTATCCTACCTTATATATATACAGTATATACACACACACACAGAGGGAGAGAGAAAGGTTATTTATACAGCAATGAAATAAAACAGACTCATCAAACAAGACTCATCAAAATGTTTGTACACCAAAGGTCATTTAACAAAGTCAAATTACCGTTTTCTCATGTGGAAGTAACTATTTGAGGTCTTTACCAGTGTAGGGACCATCAATCATTCAAGACAATGTCTCAGTCTGTTGGGAGCTTTTTGTGCAGCATGAGAATTTGGGGTCTATAAAGCAAAAGAGAAGCTTTTTTAGGAGATACTAGAGCAATTAAATATGAAACTGCAGCCTACAGGAATTGTAATTTACATTTTATATCATGAACAGTACTAATGCAGAATGGGCCTATGATAATCCCTGACCCAGAAAGTCTGTTTCTAATTATTCATTCCTCATTCCCTCTTGCAGAACATTAGCTTATCGTTTAAAAAAAATCCCCATTGGAAGAAAAATATGTATGTAACAAAGCTTTATGATGTGTAACGCTGTAGTGGCGATAAATACCAACACTCCACTCACAGCCACATCTCCCATTACCCGGGCTAACCCATACCCCAGGGGATAATAGGCCTCGCTTATGAATAGGAGTGGCATACGTAAGGAGAATCACAATGAATACAGGGTGCCAGTAGTTCTTATTTAAAACTATTTAAAACATATTTATTTAATATATCACAGCAGCAATTGTAATTTAAAATTATCAATCTATAATTATATTCATATTTCCCCAAAAATGAATAATAGAAATGAATGCAGACATATACAATCACCTACATACATATTACTATATATTATACTGTATACTGACAGGAAGGAAGCACAGCAGTGAATGCAGTCACATACAATCACATACATATATTACCACCATATACTAACTATACTATATATATATACTATATATTAACACACACAGAGCACTGCAACTCGTATTTACCCTCCAGTCCACAAACACCACCAACAGCCTGTATCATGGCTTCTAGGGGAATCCAGGATGACCCCACTCACTTGGAAGGGAACTTCAGAGGCCTTCCTTCTCCGGTTGGTCTCTCCCTTGATCCTTAAGCCTGTCCTGCAGCATCTCCTATGCTGTGCACCCTCATCCAGAGGAACATGCACAGACCCCCTAGGCTGTTATCCTCCTATAGGGGTTTTGAGCTACCCTGGTAAATAGCCTGCTTTCACACTATCACCCCTAAGGTGAGCTAACATATCTCCAGCTACCCTAGCCTGGTTCCCTAAACATTTTCTGGATCCCCGAAGGTGGTGGTCCTGCTACTGCACAGCAGCTGGCGGGGACAGTTACCTCTAGTTCCATCCTTCACTCCCTTATATAAACTTTGGGAGGAACTAAATGTAACAACTTGGCTTTGGAGGGAAAATCTAGCAAGAACCTGTTGAATGTACTAATAAACAAAGTGTTATGCTCACAAAGGACAGTAGTGAGTGCTCCAACACTACCAATGGGGAATGATAAATACACATAATAGTATAAGTGGTAAATATGGAACATTCTAGAAGCTTCCAGATTTTACCAGGGCCACAGATGTTATACTCGGTGTGCCATTCACATGATGCAAATGGGATGCAAATATCTGTTTCCAACATGAGTAGCTTATATTGATAAAATCACTAAAATATAAGGCCAGTTTTCACAATGATTTTGTAACAAGTAGCTGTAGTAGAATATAGCTAGGAACAACCCCTAAGCCGCTATATACAGTGCCGGCTCTGCCATTAGGCAGAGTAGGCAAATGCTAGGGGTGCCGCCTGC
>WMED01020182.1:0-12228 GCA_019650415.1 Pipa parva
CCAGTTTCACTGTTATTCTATTAATATTGATTGGTTATCAATAAACTGCTTTCATTTAATCTTCACAAGAATTCCTGGCGCCCGGCATTATTATTTTCTAATTGCTGTCCCCACATGTATTAGCGGGAGCTCACCCCCTGAGAGAAAGGTACACTAGTAGTCAAAATAGCACTACACAATTCTTATATGTTACAGTTTATCATCAATGGTACTGGTTAATATATTGAGTTAACCTGCAGTTGATTGAACAGGTAGGATTCAAAACCCAATCAGATGTAAGAAAATGGACCCAGCAGGGTCAAAGACACAAAGATTACTGTGGCAAAATGGAATTTTTCTAGGAGAGATTACAATAGGAATGTCTAAATTTATTAGCAATATAATTCACTTTGCATTGTAATTAAAAGCTTACACCTATCACAGTTAACTTTATTGCTTATATTTTATATTCTGAATCTTGATCATTAGTTTTGTGTCACTTTTGTCTGGGGCCACATTAGCGTTTTCACATCTGGTCACTTGTCTCAGATACTCTGGGAAAATGCTGTCCATAAGAATTTATGTAAAATGCATGTGTATGGTCATACTTGCAATACATGTTGCAATTCACATGCTAAAACACTTCCATTAGCATATTTTGTATTTAAATTGCACATATCAGGCAAGTGTGGTTGTACAATAGAATTTGATATAAATTTACTAAAAAGGTCACCAGGTATGAAATCCTACGGTGGCCCCAGTCTTTAACTGTTGCTGCATGCCCTGCCTCCCAGTCATGCAGGGATAGAGTTGAGTTCCATGGACTGTGTCACAACAGCAAATAGGTGGTCCACGAGTTTTCTGCTTTTTCATTCTACTTTATTTATTGATGAGTGTACGGTGACACTGATAGTAAAGCAGATGGGGTCCTACTCTGATAACCATGAGTAGACAAGGGCCCAAGAGGCATAATGAGATCACAGTCACTACTGGATGAGTCATGAACATTGTTCCCTATTTATTGTCTGTGTCCTTATTCTGATGCTGATGCTTCACATTGCTGATGCCATCTTCTACTAACAGGCTAAGGTAATACATTAATGATGCACACAATAACACCAGTCTTTTGTTTTGTATTGTGAATAATGGAGAGTGGGGCGAGGCTGAAATAAATCAGCAAGTTCACTGATCTTTCAAATCAGGTTCTGTGAGTGCTTTTTACAGGTTTTTAAACTTTCTTTTTGATATTAATAATAATACATCATATATATATATATATATATATATATATATATATATATATATATATATATCACAGAAGGTAAAAAAGGAGGCATATTAAAATACAGTGACATTGGAAGGATTTGCCATGCTGTCCAATATCAATGGATAATGAATTATGTGCAAGCATCCAATCTTCAGATGATTCTTCTCTAGACTGAATTATTTGCCTATTGTTGTTCTCAGGAGATGTGGATTATTATTGCTATTACTAATCAGGGTTTTGACACTTACCAGAATTCCCTGTTCTACAAGCCTCTTAGTCATTACAAGCTCATGGAAGAAAGACTGTAATGCATGGAAAATGTCAAACATACAACACTTTGATTGATTCAACAACTGTAATTGATATACTAAGTTGCTCACCTCTCTCACTCATCAAAACAACTATTAATGTTGATTATTACTTAGAATATGTTTTCCATCTGTAATATTTAGACCCTAACAGCAGTTAACTCCTTCATTCCATATGATCCAGTCATAGGTAATTAACAATATAAAGTTTTAAAGGGACACTAAACCCCCATTATGATCATGGTGTATATTGTATTTTTATGAAGTTGAGTTTGATAGTTGTAAAGCTCCAAGTTACAATACAAAATCCTTGATCGGGACATAATCTGTGTCTATGTATGTATGCATGTGCCTGTGTGTGATTGTGTGTGCACACCCACAGTGCTGAGTAGGATATTGGCGCAACATAAATATGCACAATTAAATAAATAAAATTATCTATATAGATAATGTAGTCATACAATCCTATTGTATTTTACATTAGTTAGTCAGATCCCTTTCACACTACTAGGTTCATTTACTCACATGTGATTTAGCAATTTCTGTTCTTACCCTACATATAACTGTTATACCCACTGCATTATTTGGTTTTATATGATGTACAATGTAAGCTTAATATAGCTTTCCACTGTTTTATATGAATATTTACTCATCACGCTTTTGGCTTTTTCTCTTGCTGCTTATTATTAGCAAGAAAAATACAACAATATCTGAAATAAAAATACTCCTGGAGCCCAATGAATTGTACAATTTACATAGACTTAATTAAGGTGCTGGCAGCCAATAACACTTATTTAGAGCAGTGTTTGAAACTGGCAATGCATAGAAAAAACAGTGAAACTGTGGCTCAATATTTTTATTGGGGTACGGTACTTTTTAACCAATTTTATCTACAACAGTATAGCGCTGGTATACCTACATCCAGTTACACACCTCTGAGAAAAGGTGCATGCATTTTACCACTGTTTCCCACTCATAATGATGGGCCGAAGTTTCCTACTGCCTTTAGAAACAAGTGGCCTATCCCATCTAGAAAAGCTTGCTGGGGATGTAGATAATTTGCATGGATTCCATGAGCTTTTCCTTATAGGATTGTTAGAATTCTAGTTGGAAGAGGGTATGGGAATCACCCAAGCATGATGCCTTTAAAGCTAAAGGACATTTGTGGACCTCTAAAGAACTCTTATAGTGCTTAGACTGCCAATAAGCTGCACATTATTAAAATAAGGCATTATTGTTTCAGTAAGGCATCTGTCTGCCACCTAACAGTGAGAACAGTTAATCAGCTCTGTACAGGTTGCCTGTACTTGAATTTAAGGAAATGCATTGCAATGTTTCAACAGTCTTTATTGAAAAAAAGAGCCCTCAATTGGAACTGCTACTTTTTTTTTACAGACATATTTCTCTATCTGCATACATTTAATGCTGCTTGGATGAGTAGATTTGCCCTTTCCCCCCTTTAATCCTACTTAACTATGTCAGTTTAAAGAGATGAACACTTTGCTAAGTAAATGAAAGTACAAGCCGAAGACATTCATAGGATTTTTTTTGAAAAGTGTGTGGATTTATTGAAATGTTTCTGTTGCTTCCTGGGAGCTTCATCAAGCAAAAAAAAAAAAATGATTTTGCAGATAAAAGTCCCAGAGGGCAACTGAAACATTGCAAGAAATTCACACAGCTTATTTTTTTCAAAATATCCAGTGAATGGCTCCTGTTTGTAATGTCCTTTCTATATATGTAAATATGGATGTAGATCAACAAGACTAACGTTGAATTATTTAAATTTTGTAAATTTATTAAACCTTTTGTGTTTGTATAAGGGATGCTTTTCTGCTTTTCTTGATCGATAAAACAGTCTCCTCTTGCTTTATGACTGAGATACAGGTTGTCTACCATCTCCTAGAAGCCCTGCAGGATTTTACTGCATGTGACATAGCACAGGGATCACCCGATATGACACCAGCCTCAACAACCACAAAAATCACTCACTTTGTATGAAAGAATAAGGTCCATTTGCAGTCATTGAGATGCAAGGCTTGTTGCATTTCAGGGGTAAATGCATTGAACTGTTGTTCTAAAAACTATATCAGATTACACAGAAATAAGTACTGTGTCTTATTTTCTTTATAATGCATATAGCCCCTGCTCTGCTCTATAAGTAGCAGGCCAAATAGGAAACAAGCAGGGAGTGCAATAGTGACCCAAAGAGAAGATTGTACTATATCAGTTTTCTTTGTCATAGCTACTGGGACTGTGTTTGATATTTGCAAGTGTAATCGTTTGTTTTGAATTTAGGCCATGCTAGAATGATTAATCTTGTCTACATCACCCCAAATTAATTGCATTTGTGTTACATAAAATTTCTACAATACTAATTGCATAAGCACACAAATTATTATAGAGAAATCAAATTTCACAGCAGGTTCAAATCTTGGCAACTTTAACATGACCATTATCAGTTATGTTCATTCCTACAATTCAGCAACATTTACATAGGTGCAAGTCTCCTGTGTCTTTCAATAAACTGCTTATCAAAGTCATAGAGACTTGCTAATCTGGTAGGGGGTCCTAAAGCAATGTTAACTGGAAATTATATGAAAATTATTTTCTCTCAAAATTAGCTTCTAGCCTTCACCATTTAGCCCTGTAAGAGTTTCTGTCTCTCAAAGGTGTGGGGCTTGATGGTACAGAGAATCAACTGTGAAGATAAGTTGAAATGATTGATTTGTGACATGATTACTTAACCAAATGGTGTTTACATTGCTTTTGGGTGTTTTGTAGTTCTTCTTCCCATGAGCACTGTGCATTTTTGTGGGAATGGCTACATTTTCCCGGGTTCATAGTGTCTGAGCCAATAGTACCGGAGAGGCGGGGTTACATTTTGGCGCCTTTTCTGAGACACATCCATTCTCTATATAAGGACCTGTAATGTGGCAGCCATAGTGAGTGATAGAGAGCCACATGTGGAATCTATTACTATATATCATTTTGTGGTGTGAGAGCATGGCCTGGAGAAGAGTCAAGCATTTAAGTGAAATCCTGATCAAACCCACAATTGAAGAAGGGATATCAGACACAGGATGGCGCTTTTCATTTTTGGGTTTATTTGCCGAAACCCTAAAGCTGGATGGTGACAAGAAGATATTGTCGGCATGCCCAGGGTGCAGAGCTATGTTCACTTAGAGTGTTATAAACTCAAACACTCGTTATGTGTCCTGCAAAAGCAGTGTGCTCAGAGGGCCAGTAGCAGAGTATCTGGGAGAGATGGATGCCTTTATCAGGATGACGCACTGGAGCATACTAGATGGAGCATTTAAAGTAGTGAACCCACAATGGAATCTGCTTGGCTGAGTAGATTTGTCCTTTTCCCCCTTTTATCCCCCTTAACTATGTCTGTTTAAAGAGATGAACACTTTGCTAAAGGTGTGACCATTCTCCTCTGTGGACTAGATAGTGACCTTTGGGAATGTTGGGATTTAGGTGGAATGGAGCTCTGCATTGGTTGTAACATATGTTCAATTGCTTTATTGGAATGTTTATCTTATTGCAAAATGGTTAATTTGTTCTTTAAATTTCTGAAAAATTATGGAAATCTTCATGAAAGTCTAATTATGTGTAGAGTGTGCATTCTTTTAAGGCATATAATGTGTTTAAATAATGCTTCATAGTACGTTATGCATACTTTATTGTCATATTTAATGTGTCTAATAGTGCTCTATGCATTTTCTTGCACTTGATGTACATAACTGTGTCTTATGCATTTATCCTGCATTTAGTGTGTACTGGGTAACTTGACCTTTAATCTACAGGTGGGAGGATATGTTATGAATGTGTATGTTTATAGGATGATTTCTATATGAAAATGAATGTGTTTATAGGGTTTAACTAGTGGGTGTACACTTTTTGTTGTTAACCCAAGTAAGGAAATCCAATATTCTGGGGTATTGGTTATGCTTAGTGAAAAGCATCCCTATGTAGTGGAATCTGGTATACTAGAGGTACCAGTGTTTTTGGTCAAATTGTACTATGTTAACCCTGTGTGTGATGTGTTTAAATGTAAACTATGACTTACTGTTTGCTAAGGGGTAAACTGTGTGATTATAGGATGTTATCATTTCGTGTTATTTTGGTATAGTGTAGTGAGCCAGGAGGTCACCATTCTTGCTAAGGGGTGGATGTAGCCCTGATGAAATCTGGAAGCATCTCGATTGTTCCAGATTCACCATTTCTACTAATATATACAGTATATATCTTATGTCCCATTAGTTATGTTGGAGCATCCTCTAGTGGCATTTATTGGTATAGCACTTGTTTTTCAGTACAGTCAACAGGTTTTTTCTAGATTTTCCCTCCAAAAGATAGTGTTACAGTTAAGTCCCTCCCTAGCCTATACAAGGTAGAGAAGGGTTAGGCTCTGGGTCTTGCCTCAGGGCTGCATGGTTTGCAGCGGCAGGACCCCCACCCTCGTGGTGGGGATCAGGAAGAACATAGGGAACTACTGAGGGGTAGTTTCTAGTTCACCTCCGGAGGTGAGAGTCTGCAGACAGGTTATTTACTGGGTAGCCTAAGACTCCAACAAGAGTGGCAGTGGCTTATGGATTGCTGAAGGCTTAGGGACCAAGGTTTATCAAACTCAAAGAAGGAGATCTCTGAGAGGTCCAGCCAATGTCGATCTGGGTAGCTACCAGGGATCCCATGGGAAGCTGATGGGTGGACTGCCTGTGGTGTCATCTGTGGGGACATACTCCTGTTGGTAACTATATGGTGATTGCATATACCTATATTCACTGACATACTTAAGTGATTGAATATACCTGTATTCACTGCTGCTGTATTCATGTAATTATGGTGATTTAATAGCATGTGTAACTATGAAACTCTACCCCCATGTGGTGAACTATAACTATCTGCACTATTATGTATTATGGTTAAATAAATGGGTGTAATGTTTAAAGTAAGAACTACTGGTGCCTGTGTAGTTTGTTGATTTTCTATCTACTGTACCACTCCAATTTGTAAGCGGGGCCTATCCCCTGGGGTATGGGTTAACCTGAGCAATGGGAGATGTGGCTGTGAGTGGGGTGTTGGTGTATACCGCGACTACAGCATTACAAGTGTATGGATTTGACTGTAAAAAACAGCTTTCAAGTCACTGCCCCAGGTTACCTCCTACATTGGGGGTAGCTGGGTAGTAGAAGAACCAAAGAAAGAAGCAGGAGAAGAGAATCACAATGCAGACATTACTGGATTGGAACAGATGAAATATAGAACTATCCAGGGACATGGTTGAACTGAAACAGGTGAAATGCAGAAACACGGGTACACTGGAATAGTTAAACTATACCAGCATGCTAGAACACAAATTAACTGAAACATCTGTGGAACACTGAAGGTAGAGGGAGAAAGGGGGAGCTAGAATGACAAAAATGCTTCTTTATATCCCTTATTATTGAAAGCTGCAAGAGCATCTTCTGGCTGTAAGGTTGGTGGCTCTCTCAACTAGGCAGCAGTAAGGAGCTGGATGGAAAATTAATTTTGATTGACCAAACATGTACAATAACCAGCAACAGTGCTATGTTTTCATCTCAGAAACATTTGGGCATAGAAAGCTGTCTGCCTTAGGCCGCACCCACTAACTGCTCACACCCAAATAATCACAGACTAAATTATACAGTGAATTAAAGCACTTTATGACTATATGATGGTTTAACATTTGAATATTACAAATGCTTTATAGTAAGAATTTATTTATCTTCCCATCTTACTTCACTAAGAAAGAATCACCCTTATAACTGTCACCGATAAGCAGTAGCCTCTTGTACCTATAAGGAAATCAATGGATGATCAGATAATAAAATAAATAAAGCAAAGTTGCCTTGGCTAATAACATACCTTTTATGTGAATTTGAACTTTACTTATGAATAATGCAATTTCTCAACAAAAAGAGGAGAGAAGTGGTAGGAAACTGCATGTTTGCCTAAGCCTAAGGGGCTATAAAAGAGTAAATTCTTATGTCCAGATGAATATGCAACAAGTCATGTCAATTTTCCCATTGTGTAGCAAAGTCAGTTGTGCATATTCACTATTTAGCAAATGTCACAACAATGGAGTGAAGTGTCCTGAATTGTTGCTTAGTAATTTGTGAAATCTCAGATGAATAGCATTGACGGTGTATTGTAATAAATAGATGCATTGTCACTGAAGACTAGTCACATAAATTATACCAGTGTTTTTACATTTATTTCAGTGACAGACAATTCTTGTTTCATGTTGGCACCATTTGAACTTTTTGAGTAAAATATTGCCAGAATACAGAAACAGGAATCCTGCTGTAATCCTTTAATTTCCTACTTTGATTTGGAGAATTCAAATTCTCATATTTACACTGGTACGGCTTGGTGAATTGTAACTTCAACACGTAATAAATACCCTAGCTGTCCACAAATTTGTGGTGAACAGATGCAAAGTGAAGTGATGCATAAATACATGGTCAGTGTAAGTGTAACAAACTGTGAAACATTTCACTTTGCAGAAAGTAATGACCTTTGCTGAATATACAAAGTGTCTAAATGACGTGAATTCACACATCTATTGAACATTTGAATCTTGATTTCAGATACTTTGAATATTAGGTTACAGATTACTTGTGTAAACGGTTTCCGGTAATATAGAACATTTCAGGTGTAAGTATTAACTCCATTACCAATCATTTAGTGACATTACAACTTAGAAAAAGAGCTCAATGGGTCTTTAATATCCCAGTGACAGTCCAGGGTCTTAGATCACTGAGGTTCATCCCATTATAGTTCAGCACTCAATGCAGATATTTCTTATTCACAAAGAATAAGCAAACACATTCTGAAGTGACTCCTTCAGGAAGCACAATGGTTTCATTTTCTTTTCTAAACTTAATAAGTATATCACAGTTATGGAGAATTGCATTAGAAAGGTCTCTTGCTCTGTTTAAAATACTACTAGACAAGCAGCTGGCTGTTTTTATAGAAGCAAATGCATCTTCTCGACTGTCAACCTGTATTGTTTAGCAGCGTGGAGTTCATGGCTGTCTTGATGGGGTGGATCTCCATCTGTCATTCCTTTTTTTAAGTGTGGCCCAATATCAGGGAAAATACAGCTGCCCTTTCACTCGTGATTCTCTGAAGAGTAAGAAATAAAAGGGCCAAGTGCTTGGTTATTGTGTCTCATACACAGAAAGCGTTGGTGCAAGCTCTTGAATTGTGATTGTATTGCTATTTTGTTTGGCTATCTTGTGTTTTAATTGGATAATGAAATACATAGGATGGTGATTGGTTGGATGGTTATACAGATCTTGGATAGGTTCCTTCCCCAAAATAAAAAATACATGCTTTGATTTGGTTTAAAGGGGATGTAAAGTCAA
The DNA here is from genome assembly GCA_019650415.1 of Pipa parva. Lineage (NCBI taxonomy): Eukaryota > Metazoa > Chordata > Amphibia > Anura > Pipidae > Pipa > Pipa parva. The sequence goes on from WMED01020182.1 coordinate 8,952, forward strand.
AAAAATATTTTTTTTATTATTTATCCTAATGCAAAGCATATGTTTTGCTCTAATATATTAATGTTGTTGTTTTTTTTTTTTTTACTTTTTATTATCCTGATAATTACCTCCTGGGAGAAACTTTTTCATGTAGAAAATTTCAGCCAGAGCAGAATGTTTGTTTTTGTTTAAGATGAATATAATTGTTTTATCTTGCTCTGTGGTATAAAAACTGCAATTTTTAAGTAAATGTCATGTTTGTTGCATGGATTTCTAGGAGAAGCTGTAGCCAAAATTTCCAGATATTTTCAGACTCAATTGTTTGGACTATCATCCAAATGATCAGATCACTTTCTGATCCAAATGATCAGATCACTTACTGATCCAAATGATCAGATCACTTCCTGGGGGGGATTGCATGTATTATGCTGAAGGCCATAGACACTGCAGTTGCAATCATTAGCAGCCAACAGTTTAGACTTGAACAGAAAAGATTTTATCGTTCAGGACAATTGCATGACAAGTTATATATAGAATGATAGTAAGCTGATATGCTTGAAATGTCATAGGCAAATCTTTATTGGGACTTATTCCTGAAAGTCCAAACAGTCACTTACAGGTCCGAACCTGCATTCATCCATCACTTCCCCATATTTTGGTATTTAGCAAATTGTGCATTTCTGTGTACAACCAATTTGGACTCTTACAACTGCTATGGACTTTAGGAAGCACTACACACCACTTCGGAAGCACGGGTAATTTATCTATTCATAAAGAGTTGTAGCCTGTTGAAGTGGTGTGCTGTGTATTCATGAGTTTTACTTCACCAGGTCAAAGTAGCAAATTAGGGGAGTTGATGGCAGGGCTCCCAGTAAAGAAACCACATCTGACATTGTTCACTTCTCCACTATAAGAATCTGTCACTTAGTGAAGATATTTCACAACCATCGCACTATAATGACTCAAATTCACACTTTGATGAAGATCAATTTGGAAGCTTAAAGTTCATACTAACTGATTTTCAACTAAGTTTTTCTAATTAGGCTCATTATTGTCTATGGTGCAAAACACAACAACCTGTGTAGATCATCCCACATGAAACAATAGATAGTGTTTTGCAAACTCAGCTGAAAATCTGCTAGTGTGAACCCAGCCTAAGACATTTGTTGACTCCTTTCATTAGTTTGTGTGTGCACACACATATGCATGCAACTTTTGTCTATTTACGAAGTATCTGAGTAAGTTGAAGTGGCAAAGTCAGCAAGGTGTACTGTTCCAAATGTACAGTTATTAGTGACATTGTAAAGACAACATCTCTTTTCCAGGGCTAGTGTAGTCAAATTCACATCCGCTACTGTTTGACTGGCTACACCACACAATGCATGAAATAGTGCCTCACACTATGCGGCACATTTACTAAAGTTGAACAGGCTTTTCGACTAGTAAATGCAGGAGAAACAGCCAATATTTAACGATATCTCTGTTTTCTCCTATTTACTAAATTCTTCAAAAACATTTTTATACCCCAAAAGAATTCTCCACCCTCAGGCTGGAGAAACCCCATTATTCCCTATGGAGATGGTCCTGTCATTTAGCCTAAGTCTAAAATATTTCCCCATCAAAAAGAGACATTGATATTTATCTGTAATGGAAGGAACCATCATAGAAAAGCATAGCAATGTGTGCCCCTGCTTACAGATCGATATTTATTGGTCGAATAGGTCTTAGTAAACATGCCCCACTGTATGTAGAGTGGTATAGTGAGTGCTAAGGACAACAGAAAGAGAGAGAAAATTAACCATATTCCTTGGACTTGAAAGTTAAACATTAAAAAAGATGTTCACTGTAAAAAAGATTGTAGTCTACCGTGGTGTTCTCGCAACAGAGTTTTTTTTAATTGTGTTTATATGTCTATGCGTTTGTCTTTTTAGTCACTTGTCTTTCTGTCCAGCTTCATATGTTGTGCTTAGTATGGGTCAGTTACCTCGACAAACAGCAAATAAATGAATCTGCTGGTTAATCAGTGTTAATTGTGAGGGCAATCTTTAATGTGTCTGTATGAACAAAATGACCCCTTACTGCAGTTTCCTAAGTTGTATCCCCCCTCCCCCCCCCCCGTCTCCCATATATCTCCTTCAGTAAATCCCAGGCATTGGTATTGTGCTGTATTTCACATAGGCAATGGTTTAAAATGGCGTCAAATGACCTTGCCATTAATTTAAAATACTGTAATATGTGGATCAGGTGCATTTTCCTCAACGACTTCTACTAATTAATGTAACCATACTCTATTGCTTTCCTGTCAAAGCAGCCTAAAATCAATGGGAAATATATCGATAGATTTAGATTCTAAATGGCTGTTTTGATTTTGTGTTTCATTTACAATACCTGGCCCACTAAAACAGTGTCTACACCACTGTCTGCAAGCCCCATCTTTCCAGTAAGTAATAAGACCTAGCCCAGACTAAGGAATACATGTCTCCTTCGCCTCCACTTTCATTTATCATGGGATGAAATGACTTTACAGATTAGGTAAAGCTAATAAAAAGCAAACAGTGCAATGGCTTTCCCTATTCAAAGGTTTAAGAAAGCTTTAGTTTATAATGTAAACTTGGCTTTGTGAATATGTTATTATAACGGGGAAATATTTCATATTTTCTGGGATTAAATAAACAGACAGTCTACCTACTGGACAAGAGGATGTTGCCTGTAGGCAGCTTAGACAGTAGGGCAGTACATAGGAGGGATCAAAGGGATACATTACAACTGCAAAATGTTTTTAATATTTAAATGTTCAAATTGACATCTGTGATGAATATAGAGTCACACAATTAAAGCACTTCACTTCATTGCATAATTTATTATTTAATTTAAATCAGTTAGTCAGTTAGTGGGTGTGGCCTAAGGGACCAAGCAATCAAGTGCATGTAACTTCCTAAAATGTAAATTCAGCACTGCCTAGAGAGACTAGGAAACCCACAAACTGTAATTAGGCAACTAATACAACTGCTTTTTTTTTTAAGGGTTGTGGACTTAAAAGGACAAATATTATCAGAAAAAGAAAGGCTCCAATTAGAATGACAAAGTAGTTATTACTAAAAAATTTCTTTTAAAAATATTATTTTTGCAGTTGAATTCCTTTTTTTAAGTTGTTTATCTCTCTCTGCTGACTGCAGCCATCTTCTATCTGTTAATTAAGCCCCACTTAGTCCTCTTGTTTTTCATAAAATAATTAGGTAATACAAACCCCAAAATCAGAAAAGTTGGCACGTTGTGTAAATCGTAAATAAAATCAGAA
>WMED01020183.1:0-12228 GCA_019650415.1 Pipa parva
CAACCTCTTGTTACTCATGTGGCCCTCGGGGTACCCTGAGTTTGACATGCCTGCTTTAAGTAACTAAAAGCAGTGTAGGAGGCTTTTTATGCACATATTTCAAAGATATGCAAAGAACCTTGAGAATTCGACAATCAAATTTGTGCCTTAGTGAATAATCCCCATATATGTGTCAGCATTCATCAAATGTTTAGTAGAGCACCTGCTGCATTTAATACAATTCAAAAGTAAAAACAGCAGCTTGTGGATGGCCCGTAGCTCTCTGACACTGTACATTTGCAAGATGCTTTAGGGCGAAATTTATTAAAATTGTTAAAATTATCAAAATTGTGATATCAAATTATTTTTGCCGATATCGCAATTTTGCCGATATCGAATTTTCCAGCCATTCTGCCATTGAAATCAATTTTCCGTCTGAATTTCACTATCGCGATATCGATAAACTTACGATATCGGTAAAAACCATTCGATATCGCGGTTATCGATTTTATTAAATTTCGCCTTAAGTTCTGCATTGCTTATGTATGTAAATCATCAAGTCAGTACTAAGAGAAAATCTCTTCTACAAAGGGCAAAAGAATATCTTCAGGGAATATTGGCACTGTCTATTCAGGGAAAATCCAGAAGTGTAAATCTCTGTAAAAGGTGAGGCTCTCTGCCAACAGATTCAGTGGAAACCTCTTGAAACACACAATTCACAAGGCTCTTTTTGCCTTCACAAGAAATGCAGTAACTATACAGTAAACACCCTAAATTGAGTTAGGGATTTCTACCAGTAGCTCAAACAGAATGGTGCTCCTCTCCTAGTCAGTGACATAGGCTGGGGAGGGGGGGGGTTCCAGGTATACATTCTAACTTAAAATGTAACAGAAGCAAGAACAAACACATGGTGAACCTGACATGAGTCAGGCAGTTAAAGCACTTTAGTTCACTGCATAATTTTGTTTGTGGCTATTGGCAGTGATATGGCCAAAGGCACTTTTGTGTCTAAGGGCCCATAAGAGGTAAACCAGCACTGTTTTGTTATCCAATGGGCATGGTATCATAATCGCAAGAAAACATTTTTAGACTGAGCACATATTGATTTATTTAAATTTCAGAGCAAATTCTCATTTTCCTCAGGTGCAAAAAAAAAAAAAAGAGCATAATGTGCTAAATCAAGAAATCATTTTGTGTCGCCTGTTCCAGGAGAACATAGGGTACTCAGTTGTGACTAAACCCAGCCAGTCTGCAGGCGTGCAGCATCTTTTTCTGGTGCCCCCAGGATCCTGGTTGGTCAATTTCTCTCTAGGGGGAGAGCCCTAGACACCAGTATTTAGGCCACTGAAGTGTTGGCTGTAATGCTGTGCATAAAGTGAAAAGAGAAACCTGGAACCTTTTACAATAGAGCACCAGAATATTTATTAAAAGAAAGCTATACCTGAGAATGTCAGCTATTTAACTGTCTACCAGCTATACACAAGGATCATATTTTGCCTTTTTTCATATTTTCTCATATTTCCTTATACATGCAAAATATCTTGTACAGTAAATGTGGCTACTGTCCTGCATATGTATAAAACAGTTTTGCATAAAAGAGATTTCTTATAACCTGCAGTGCTGCATAGGGGGGGTCAATTTCAGGACAGGTGCACTTTAATGATGGTCCCGCCTTCAGTGGAGTAATTTCTAACCCCCCCAAATGAGGACAACTAGAGCTGTTTTTCTGCAAATTTGTTTTTATGCACATGCATGGCGATGGCCAGTTTTAGAGCATAAAAGTTCCTTTGTTAAATTAAAGTGTATAAACAGGTACAGTACTCAGCCCTAGTTAATTTAGCTGCTTATTTTTGTTTTTTTGTCACCCTGGAGAGATGGACTCTCCTTTCTTGATGACTGTGTCCACAAGATTATATTTTCTAGCTGCAGGGATTTCATGTGCTTCCCAAGCATTAGTTTGGCGAGAAGAGTGCCTACAACACATTACTTTTATACACTAGTTACTAATCTGTATGTTTCCCATCCATTTCTTTTTACTTCCAGAATGTGTTGATATCAATGTAACACCTGACAAGAGGCAGATTTTATTACAGGAAGAGAAACTGTTGCTGGCAATTTTGAAGACGTCCCTGAACACAATGTTTAGCAACTGTGTGAACAAACTAGATATGAATCTAGTAAATGGCACAGGTATAAAACAACTACTGCTCTATTATATTCAATTGTTTTATTGAAATGATCTCATTTTTGCTACTAGTGGGATAAAATAAGGAGTTCATCCATTTTTAAAAAATTCAGTATCTAAGATAACATTTGAATTTGAATAATGGCCATTCCAATCCAAACTGAAATATTTTTTGTTTTTTGTTTTTGCTCTTACTGGTCCAAACTGAACTGCTGAATAGGAAGTAGGTGAGAGAGAAAAGGAGCTTGTGAAATAAACTGGCTGTAAAATTAAAAATGACGGAAACTTGCAAATAATATACACTACAAAAAAATATTTAACAGTGCCAAGTAAACAGGTAAATACCTGTTGGTGACTAAATTGTTCCTATAAAAACTCTGTCTTATTCAGAGGATAATAATTGAGTAAAGTGTTATAGAAATCTCAAAAAGTTCTGAGTTATTGGTTTATTCCAACCAAGGGGAGGAGCTATGTTGCTCATGACATGGCACTTGAACTCTGGGGATTCTTAACTGGTTGTGTTTTTTTTCTGGGGCTTTGTGATCAGAATCTAATCAGGGTTACACTGGAGGTGCACAGCCATTATAAGCACAGCTGACATGCTTCCACAGGCGTGCCAAACTATGAAATGGATGGAGTCATATATTTCTGCTTTCCACATCATTTTTAGAAATTTGCCTGGTGATATAGTTTGTGACTTCCACTTTATCTTTGCACCATTACTATTCTTTCCTTGCAATGTTAAGAAAATTAAAAGGGACAACTTCGATTGCACCTTGGCATGCTTGGTATTCAGACCTCTTGGCCAAGGCTTCTCTTACAGAACTGTATTGCCCCAGATATATCAATGTAAGAACAACATTACTAACCTTAGTTCCTTAAACTAGGAATTTAAGGGGTTAGCACAGTTATTTGTAGGTTTATTTCTTTGCCCTGACAATCCTTTTATAACATCATTTGCCATTCTATTTGCACGACCAACCCACTGGGGTCGAGAACCGCTGCGGCACCCGGAAGGGGCCGCAGGACCCTCCTTACAAGGGTTCCTGCGGGATGACATCAGCCGAAAACGTCACCACGTGACGCGCGTACGTGATGACGTTTCGGCCGAACGTCACCACGTGACGTCAGCGCCGGGGGTCGCGGCCTGAAAAAGGTTGAGAACCGCTGCTCTAAATAAAGTACCACATAATACCACAGTACTCCTCTTTATAGTTATTCAACTGGACTAATACAGCTGAAACCATTTTTGTGCATTTGCTTTCTTAGATATTATCAGTAAGAACAAAGGTATTATTTCTTTATTTTCCTCTCACCCATTCTCCCCCTCAGTTTAACTATTGCCATTAACCACACTGTGCCCACTCCACACTTTAGACCAGGGACACACTGGTGTGTATATATGCTCGCATGTGCCTGTCGTTTAAAAAAAAAAAAAAAAAAAAAAAAAAAAAAAGCTTGTCACAGAACTACGCCGGCACGTTTACATTGGTGTATTTTTGGGCTGTGTTTTATATAGAAGCAATAGCACTTACACATTGCTTTAATTCCCTGTGTGACTGCTATTGCTACTAATCTGGTCACATTGTTCGTATCCTAGACATGAAGCGTTCAGGGACATGTTCCTCTCTATGAAACACAAGTGTGCCCGTGTACACATATCGGTCTTTACTTTCAATGGTTTTTTTCACAATGCTCTTTTTTTTTTTTTATTTTAATGACGAGCACCTATACACCAATGTGACCATAGCTTTACTGTCTTTATTTTCTATCTACTTTGATTTCATTACTTTAAACTTGCCCTTTTGGCTGTTTGTCATTTAGTCTGTCAGTGATTCACAGACTTTAAGGGGGAAATTTAGAGAGGTCTTTCCGACTTTACCAAGAGAATCTCATTTTGTTCTCGCGAGATTTCTTTCGAGATTTCAGGATCGAGTTTTCAATCCCGATTTTTCAATATTTTCAATGGAAAGGTAGCCATGCTACTAATGTAAAGTATTGCTACCTTTCCATGGAAAAAAAATGTGAAAACTCAAGATCGGAAAAACTCGATCTCGAAAGAAATCTTGGGAGAACAGTAAATCAGTAAATTCGGAATGACCGCTGGTCTAAATTTCGTCCTAAATATGTTACAAACTATGTAACCTTTAGTACTGCTCTGACCTGATGAAGAGGGAACATATCTCTAAAGCTTGTCTTAAACAATAAATATATATATTATATAAAGTATCATATAATACTACAGTACTCATCTTTTTAATTGATACAGTTGGACTAATACGGCTTAAAACATTTTTGTGCTAGTGTAAAATAGAAAATACAGATTTCTTTATGCATTGCAGATAGAAAATATTTAGTATTGTATCGCTGAAATAATAGAAGTAATTCACTTAAATATTTCTCTTTTCATAGGCATTTCTAAGAAAATGAATACAGAGGGGTTAGAGCCTTCCTCCCCAGAACACCCTAATGTACCCCATAAAAATGTTCTTGCTGTCTCCAAGCTGAAGGAGGCATTCGCCCTCCATCAGAAAGGACAGACAAACTCACATCAGGCCAAACCGGTAAAAGCTCAGCAAGCATCCCCTTTGCAAAGGAAACTTCAGTCCTTTTTCATCATGCCCCCAAAAGAGTTAGAGAGTGTTTCTATAAGTTCATCTTCCCTTACTACTTCAGAAACTGAAATACTACAGACAGAAGAAAGAGGAAAGGACAGTGGGACATCTGATTCTTTTGTTGGAGATCTATTGGAGAGTGACTGTGATAATGAAAAGGGAAGTAGATGTGTTCCAGACTGTGAGATGGAATGCAACCACAAAAGTGGTGAAAATATGCCAAGCTTTCCAAATTCATTGGGGGTGATTGATAATAAATGTCATGTAGTGAATACAAGAGCACTACAGAGTATAGAACATGAATTTATTCTTGAACGAGAATGGACAGATAAACCTGAAGAACATCAGTCAAATGATGATGGAATTCTTCAGAACTACAAAAAAGCAAAAGTAGAAGTTAACACTGAATATGAAGCCCCACTGAAAGCAAGCACAGTTCAACCTGACACAGTTGATGCACCAGTTGATATTATTAGAAGGGTGGTACCATTAAACTTCTCTATGAGTGAACTTGCCAAAGGAATGGAAAAAATAAGAAGTCAGCAAAAGCTGAAGGAAGGCACGGAAAAGTATCGAAAGTTCAGGGCAAAAATCAGCCCAGGTGAAAATCAAGCAGCTGAAGATGAGCTTAAGAAAGAGATCAGGTAGATAAAACTTTTATATGTATATGTGTGTGTATATATATATGTGTATATGTATATATATACACACACACACATATACGTTTAGGGAAGAAATAATACTTGCTGTTTGCTTCCCTTAATTAGTTTTCCTGAGAGCTGACATTTTCTTCCCCTTCCTCTTTCTGTTCTGCAAGTCAGGCAACATGAGAAGAAAAAGCTGCCTGACTGCTATTGGTTAAGCAGTGTGCTGACCTTTTGGCTGCATAAATTAAGTTGGAATGTAGGAGATTACAGAGGGAAAGATAACTTGTACACATGTGCTAAGTAGTAAGTAGGTCAAAAATGTCTGGGATAGGGTACCTTTTCATGGAAAACTGGCCAGTACATGTCACACACACATTTCATGGTGTGGGAGTTTATCAGTGCTGCCTTAGCAATCATTCTGCGTCACATGAAACAACTACTAGGGGGAAACACTTCTCACTAAAGTATAGTACTGCATATGTAAAGATGTATTTTGACTATAGTGCCCCTTTAATATGCAGTCAGATTACAGGCACTGTATTCTGTGTGTGGAGTTTTAGACATAAGGATATAAAGGGCTTCCTTTATCTTGTTTTTTGCAAGACAAAAAAAAAATTAACTGGGAAAAATACAGGTGTCCATTTTTACCAGCTGGATTACCTATCATTGGTAGTGGCAGTGGCCCAATGATTATACTACAGGGCCTGCTATGTAAAATAGTTGTTCTCCTGGCAGAATGTGGCAGACTGCTGTTAATTAAAATCCAGCATTAGTTTTGAAGCTAGCGATGTAGATTTGCCATTATTCACATTTTGTGACTTCACTTGGGAGCCTGTAAATTAGCAAATGGTGTTTTTTGTTATTGCTAATTTCTAATTTTCTTTACTTTACTAGTAAACAGATGTTTGCCAAAATGGAAATAATCGGACAGTTCAATCTGGGATTCATAATAACAAAACTAGGCTCTGATTTGTTTATAATTGATCAGCATGCAACTGATGAGAAATATAACTTTGAGATGTTGCAACAGGAAACTGTTCTGCAAGGGCAGAGGCTTATTGCGTAAGTACATTTTCCCACAAACCTGCTTTCTTTTGCACCTTCTCCAAAAATGCATGTTTTTGCGCCATAAAGATGTTGTTTTCTTCTTTGTCTTCTAGGCCTCAGAACCTCAATTTGACAGCTGTAAATGAGACGGTTCTAATTGACAATCTTGATATATTCAAGAAAAATGGGTTTGATTTTATCTTTGATGAAGACGGTAAGTGTGATTGCAGTCGATACTCTCAAAACAAAAATGTCTCTGCCTGAATTTTGAGTTTTTCTTCACCTGTTTCAGCAGTCTTGTAAAAGAGAAGTTCAGTACCCTATGGTATCACAGAGTCTACCTACATTAACTACTCTGCAATTTAGGTATATAAAAACAAATAAATGATTGTGTCAGTGATGATTTGACTACATTATAGTAGTCTTGAGTACATTATCAGATTGATGCTCTATTTTTTTTTAAAAAGGTGCAAATCCTAAATCAGTGTATTTTTAAAATATATATATTTACATAATGTTTATGAATGGTGGTGTTTTGATCATCAACATTACATTCCAACTAAATGTTACTGACTGCTCATATGCCTGTTTAATTTATTAATCTCTTAATCAAAAAACAGACTCATGACTTTACAAAAAGCAAAATCTATAATATTTTAGTCAAAGTTACGCATTTCCTAAAGACACAGTTTGGTTTTGACATGGTCTCTATTAAAATCAATAAAATGTATTTTGACCCATGCTTTTCAGCCACCATCATAATACTTCATATGCCATGGCCCATTTTATTATTTGTTATCTTACAGAGAAGTCATTTCTTTCTAGGTCCCATAAACCCGTTAATTTCTACCCAAAGCTCTGGTGTCCATTCTACATGAGCTAATCTTGTTACATTTGGCTGTAACTTAGCAATAAATTAATTTGATATAAAATATTTGGGTATAAACTAGTTCCATGGGATCAGAAAATGATGAAACACAACCACTATGTGCTCAGTTTTCTTGTACCTTTGTATTCTAAAATGTTCTAGCTTATGCATTCCCTTCTACTGAACACAACTGAGCAGAACTACACTTTGATTGTACGGTTATAAATGATAATGTACTATGTAAGTTGCTTTCCTGCAGAAAACATAAATATTTAAATAATAACCATTTGACTGTCCAGTTTTGTTGTTATCTAGCACCTTTAATGGAGCGAGTAAAGTTGATTTCATTGCCAACAAGCAAAAACTGGACCTTTGGTCAACAGGATATAGAGGAACTCATATTCATGTTAAGTGATTCTCCTGGTGTCATGTGCAGACCTTCTAGGGTGAGGCAAATGTTTGCATCTAGGGCCTGTCGGAAATCTGTAAGTATACTGTCAATGTCATCTTTTTTTCTACCCATGTTTAAAGGAGAACTAAAGCAAAAAATAAAAAAACAGTGTTAAAATACTTACCTTATATAGAACCGAATCATTACAGTCACAGCGTGACAACGTGTAATTAGCCGGCACCCGATGCTTCCCCTGAATGCTTCTTCACAGTGCTAGCTGACTGAGAAGCCAGCTCCGCAGCCCCTCCCGACTTGCTTCATCATCGGAGACAAATGCCTTAAACATCATTATGATCATTGCAGGGGCCAATGAGAACGCTCCCCGCAATGGGTTTTATGATGTATGAGACCAGTGAAGAAAGTCGGGAGTAGCTGCGGCGTTGGCTTCTCAGTCTTGCCAGCTCTGTGAAGGATGCATTGGGTCCCGGCTAATTACAGCACAGCTCATGCCGTGACTGTAATGAATCGGTTCTATTTAAGGGTAAGTATTTTACGGTAACACTGCTTTTTTTTTTTTTTCTATAGTTCTCCTTTAAGGGATGCTATAAATAAAATGTGTAAATGGGTCATTCATCAGCTGCTAACAATTTTCAGTGCTTTAAATGCTAGTTGTGGGTTAGTGGTTTTATGCTTGCATTTACATAAATAAGTTAAACATCTCATTCTTTATAAAAAAAATACCTTTGTTACATCATATTAAGAAGCAGCACTGGTTCAACTTCATGTTTACATGTTATCAAGAGCTTGTTTTGTAATGTGAATCCTCTCAAATGAATTAATGGCGAGGTGAGTCTGAATGTGCAGCATACATCTTGTATCCGATATTACTCTTTGAAAGCACCAGTTGAGCATCTGGTCAGCTGGAGAAATCTTTGGTGACCAAAGAATGTAACTGTTGGTTATATGGATATGTGCCGGATTATCAGATATTTTGGAATAGTGGACTGCCTTTCATTATAAAAGAAAAAAACATTATTAGAAATGACCTGTAAAACTAAAACTCTTTGTTTGCCTTTTTCCTTTAATTTTTTTTTGCCAACCGCTTGCTTTCACACTTTGCAACTATTTCTTCTATTTTCTGTGTTCTTGGACTTAAAAAGATCAAAGCCTAAAACTCATGCAATTGGATTATGATTTATTACATGAAGTGTTAGAGCTTTCTTGTGGTACTGTTGGTATGTCGCATTTCTATTTAAAAATTAGTCGTGACTAAAACAAAGCCAAAATCAGGTAAGAAATGTAGTTGTAGTTTAAGCAGTTAGTATAAAATATGACAATTGCTAAAAGGTAAAAGTTCTTCTTTTATCAATACTCTTTTCTTATATCACCTATAAAATCAGTATAAATTTGATAGTGAAGTTAGCAGATATCTACTTTATATACACAGTAAGTCAGTGATTTTCAACCGGGGTTCCGTGGAACCCAAGGGTTCCTCAAGGACAAGCCAGGGGTTCCATGACATACACTACATACAGATTCCAATCACTGTCAGGCAATACTGAGGTCAGCGATGGGGACCATATCCCGGTTAACCTGCCTACCTGCACACAGCACGTAGTGTACATACTGCGTGCAGGTTAGCCGGGATACCGTCCTGATCACTGTCAGACAATACCGACATCAGCTTCATCAAACTTTCTTCTTTTAATAAATAGTATAACCACATAGTGCACATGCACTACATTGTAATGCATGCACACTATGCGGTTATACTATTTCCGTTTCCATTCCAAAAAAATTTCTGTAGGGGTTCCGCCATAAATCTGACAACACCAAAGGGTTCCCCTGAAGAGAAAAGCTTGAAAAACACTGCAGTAAGTAGTTTCACATTTTAGTAAAAGACACGTAGACATGTTGTTATTATGTTATATTATGTTGTGCAGATGGCAGTCTTTATCTGCATATTTATAGTGAAAGCTGCTATACAGCTTTCTTTATCTTTGGTATTTCTTACCAAGCAAAACTATTTGCCATAAGCTTCTCTTCACCCTAAAAAACATTGCTTTATAGGACAATGTTGCCAATAAAGTTACTGGAACTTGTATAGTAAATATTTTGAAGTGTCATTATTGTAAATGGCAAGAAAACAGCTGTGATCTATTTTCAATACAACAGGTTATGATTGGAACAGCCTTGAATGCAAATGAAATGAAGAAGCTTGTTACACACATGGGGGAAATAGAACATCCATGGAATTGCCCTCACGGACGTCCTACTATGAGGCACATTGCTAACTTAGATATGATCTCCCAAGACTGAGTACTTTATTCCTGATTATCAAAGCCCAGTCCACAGAGACATCTGTAGAACTCTAGGGAGTGAAGTAGCCCTATCACAGAACAGCATTTGCCCTGTTACTTTGACAGCTAAGTTGCTTTTAAATGGATGAAATTCATTGTAGCCCAACTTCCCAACGGGGGGGTTATTCACTAAAGTCCGAATTGTTGTGTATAGGTGCGCAATAGGCTGCTACTGTCGCAGTCGCATCTTATTATAGGAAGATTGTCACAATCTTAACATTGAAAAATTGACACAAATTTACAATGTGGAAATTGCAGCGGATTTGCTATGGGAATACGCTGTTTGTGAATTCAACAGTCGAATTCACATTTTAGTGAATAGCCCCCTGGGTAGCAAATTCTTAATATAGCAGGTTTTAATGCTGTTTATCACACTAGCAATTTGTGACCATTTTTGATCAGTTAGTTGCTAAAGTATTTAAAGTACCCAGTTTTTAAAGCAATTTTAAAGATTGTATCAAAAAGTATATTCAATTATCTAAAATTTTGGATAGCGTTGAATTGCATACTGGAATGTTTCAGTCTCTAAAGCTAGAGCTTTGTTATTTTAACTTGTTATTGTTAATGCAAAATTACTTTGTAACATACTTTACTGTAGGAATGCAGAATTCCCTTGTAAATGTGAAATTTTCAAAATAAATATTTTTGTATGTGTCTTTCTAGATTTTTATTACATTATGAAAAATTGGGACCCCCTTATAGGCATTTTATTTCATTTTCACTAAAAAAAGGAAAAAAAAAATCTATACCATGTGGGTGGAGGAAAATTAACACAAATACGTTAAGGTGTGGTAATGGATTACATCCAGGAGAATGATAAAATGGGAGAGGTGAAATTTATTTCAGAGAGAGAAGCAGAAATATGTAAGTGGTGATCATTTCTGTAAGTGAAAAAAAAAAACCTTAATAGTGGATTTCTTAGAAAAACTAAAGAGGAGCTCAGGTAGTAGATATGTCCTTGTGGGTGTTGATTTAAGGAGATGAAAAAATGATAATTGTGTTTGGACTCTTTTGGGACAGAAGTTTGTGATCCCATATTATAAGCTTCTTTTAGCAATGGCCAGTAGAGAGTCTGAATGAATATTTTTAACAGGCCCCAGTGGTAGAAGTCTGGCTGCACTGATTTATCAACTTGTTATCTACCTCTTTAAACCTAACTGACCCTACAATCTGATCTGTATTGCCGTATTTTGCCCTTTTTTTTTGCACTTATATCGATAAACCAGGAGAAAAGTTTACTAATTTTAAGAAACATTCCTCTAACTATTGATTGCAAAAATATATCCTTCTCCCTTTTTAAAATACTCTTGCTACTAAATACTAACACTACTTTACATGCCAACCAATTACGTAACTGCTTAAAAGGAGCTATAGCCAAAGAAAGAGTTGGGGGTTTATTCACTAAAGTCCGAATTGTTGCGTATAGGTACGAATTCACCAGATAAAGACAGTCGCAATAGGCTGCTACTGTCGCAGAATATTGTCACAGTCACGACTTTATAATGGGAAAATTGTCGCAATCTTAACATTAAAAAATTGTCGCGACTTTACAATGGGGAAATTGTCAAGAATTTGCTATGGGAATCCACTGTTTTTTGACAATAGAATTTGCATCTTATTGAATAACCCCCTTGGAGCCTTATTCATGAAAGTCTGAATTTACCTGTTGAATTCACTTTGCTACAATTTGAGTCACTAAACCAAAAGTCACAAATTCACTTCTCCTTATTCATGAAGTTGTGGATAGATTTGTTGAATGAGAGGACAGCAATGGTCAGTGTCAGATACGTTGTGTGGCATAGTCTGTTGAATAGAAGTAGTATGCAAAGTCATGTAGAATGATGTTGAATATTCCCCCAGTGCAGTGATTTTCAACCGGGGTTCCGCGACACGCTGATTGATCGGCATCATTACCCGGCTCATCAGAGAGATCGCATCGATCTCTCTCTGATGAGCCGGGTAATGATGCCAATAGCTAATGATTTGATCTCTGTCCCTGCTAACAGTGATCTGACAGCAATCACTGTTAGCAGGGACAGAGACCGCATCATTACCAGGCTCATCAGAGAGAGAGCGATGCTTGGTACGCCTAGATAGCTGAAGGTGTGTACTTTTAGGGGATATATACTTTGTGGG
>WMED01020184.1:0-12227 GCA_019650415.1 Pipa parva
GGCGCCCAAGGGGTGGTTCGCCCAGGGCGCAAATCTAGCCAGGACCGGCCCTGCAGACACTGTCAGATGCATAGTGTAGCATAGTCAGTCGAATAGGATGTGAAGTCCTGCAAATTGATGTGAAGTTCAGTGACATCATCCTCACCATATACTGTATTTAACTGTGAAGAAGTGAATAAAACATTGTCATTTAGCTGCAGTTGCCATTGTGACTTTTGAAGTAATTGTCACCTTACGCCACACAGGAGCTTTGCCATCAACCCCCCAATTTGCCACTCAGATGTGGTGAAGGAAAACTGAATTTGGAGCATTACATCTGTCTGAATTTGCTCACTTTGACAGACCTTATAATGTGCACATAAAGTAGTGCAAAGTGCTCCGTAAGTCCGCAACAATATGCATCCAAATTAGTTGCATATTCACCACACTGCAGAGTTTGCTGAATACCCATACATGGGAAAATGGTGAATAAATGTAAATTCACATCTTTACAAATGGTTTGGCCTCTTATGAATAAGGCCCAAGGGAATGTTCAAGGGAAAGGAGAACCAACATATAATACGTAGGATTTGTAAATTCTCATGCTGTTGAAATTTTATTTGTGTTGTATGTTAGAAACTGTAGTGTGGTAAAGTGTTGTTACACAGGGTAAAGAAATTGTATGAATTGGGTATAGTCTGACATGATTCCTGTTTGATTCAGTTTAGTATATATCTCCCTTTCTTACCTTCCCTGTGTGTTCTGGAAACAGGCGTGTTGGTGACCCTATGGATCATTGATCGAGTAGGTCGGAAAAAGACAATGGCGATCTGCTTTACTGTATTTTCCTTATGTGCCCTTCTGCTTTTCCTTTGTGTTGGAAGGTATGTATGTCTCGCTGTCCTGAGCTAATGTATATCGCTATTGTTGCATTGTGTACCCCAGGTTATAGAAGAACTTAAGCCAAAATTACTCTATTACCAGATTTCGGTTTTCACTT
This sequence comes from Pipa parva, assembly GCA_019650415.1. NCBI lineage: Eukaryota > Metazoa > Chordata > Amphibia > Anura > Pipidae > Pipa > Pipa parva. The sequence goes on from WMED01020184.1 coordinate 980, forward strand.
CTGGGTAAATGATTTATTGAAGCAGTTCTCTCTGCTTTTAGAAAGTGATGGATAATTATAATTATGATATATCCATATTCTGTTAATTAAAGATGTCATTCCACATGTTTTTTCCCCCCCTGGAGAAACTAGGCATATATATTTACATCAGTGCCACAGGTAGTATTCAATTAGTAAATAAAAGCTGTATTACCAGACCTGGGAACTTGCTTGGTTTCACCCAGAGGCTCCAAGTTTGCAAAGCAAATACCAGGTCCAGGGAAACCCTTAAGTTTTTCAACTGGGGTCTGCAACTAGTAATGCATGTAGACTCCGGCACACCAATCAGGTAAAACTCTTTCTTTATTGAAGCATGTTAAAAACGATAAAGTGCAGGTGTGGTATAAAAGTTGTCTGCAACTAGTAACCCTGCCCCATGTCCCATCTAAATTCCGCCCCTTTAGCCCCCAATTCAACCTGATATTTTAACAGCCCCACCATCATTCTGACTTGTAGCACATCACCAGGCCCCGCCAGACAACTGAAAGCTATACTGAATTGAAACTCTGGGCCTTTACCGCCTTGTATGTTCCCAGGTATGTGTATCACACTTTCCCAGAAGCCACAGCAGCACCAGCACCACAGCAAGCAATACTGAAATTTTCCCTGTACTTTCTTGCTTCTCTACCTGCAGTAGCCATACTAGCAATTAGGGGGTAATTCATTATTGTGTTGGTTGACATCCAATTGCTCCAATGCCCTTAATGTGATGATTAATGGTCTATGGCAGGGGTGGCGAACCTTTTTGGCATGGAGTGCTAAAAAGGTGATGTCACTCACCAGTTCATCCCCCGAAGTGCCGGCACTGGTGAGTAACGTCATCACGCCTGCGTCGGAGGAGGAGAGCTCCCCTGCGAGCAAACGCTCCTTCAGTGCAGGCCATGGATCTGGCCTGAAAACTTTCAGATCAGGTCCATGGCCTGTACTGAAGGCAGGTTTGGTGACAGCTCACTTGCCAACAGAGAGGGCTCTGTATGCCCTTTTTGACACACGTGCCATAGGTTCGCCATCCTTGTTCTATGCCAAAGACCCCCTAGTTCAGGGGTAGGCAAACTGCAGCTTTTCAGAGACCTTGTTGTGGCTCTGAGTGCATCTCTCTTGCCCTGCCCATGACCTCCGATGTTGCTTCTGATAGGACGTTGGCAGGTCATGTGATCAGGAGCGTGTGCTCCTCCCCCTTTGCGGCTCTGTAAAAAAATGTCCTCAGTATAGGATGGAGCGAAATGGCTCCCACCTGTGCAAAGTTTGCCAACCCCTGCCCTAGTGTGTGTTTTTCATTAAACTGACCATTAGCTCTGAAAGCTACAGTAAATATGATGGAGATTGTTTTCCAAATGCTATACCTGTATGTTCTACTAAACAATTTAGTGACATCATTTTCTGTTCTTCAGGAATGTCCTTACTGTCTTTCTCTTCATTGCAAGAGCCTTCATATCTGGGGGATTTCAAGCTGCATATGTTTACACACCAGAGGTAAGAATGGCACACATAGATTGCAGTTTATGCAGTTTATCCTTTACCTAGTTTTTAAAATATCTGACAATACTATCTTTATTAATCTTAGAGATAATTAAGAAGCACGAAAGCATACTGCATTAAAGTCCTTTTTCAACTGAGATTTTAATCACTGGAAACATGGAATTGATATTCCTACCGATAGTAATCACTCCAAATTTATACATTATCCACCTTTTTATGGATGGAGGTTCTGAAGCTCCTGAAATTAGACCAAATATAATGTAAAATAATAAAATACATCGAATTCCTTTAGACATGAATTTAGAAGCCACTAACAATATCTGAGAGGCTCTATGGTAAAGGGAAAGGCATTTTTATATTTATTATCAAACCTATTCTTTGTCAAATCTGTTCTGTCTCTTACAAAAAAATTACTAAAAAAAATTGTCAACAAAGGACAGTTATGTCTGCCTCAGTTCACTAACACGCAATGAGCAGGACTGCTCCAAACCACATAACAGTTGGTCAAAACAAAATAGTCAGTATGCTCCACAAGCATTTTCTCTATTCTAGCTTCTACCACAACTAACATGACACCACCTGAGGAAAAATCCTCCATTGACTTCATGGTGGGTGTATCCATGTGAACATCTGACAGCCATTTACTTTAAAATCAGAACTGCTTGTGAGCCCTGTGTATCACCATCTGCATTCTTACACGAAGGAAGTTTACATAGTTATATCTAGAACTTTGTTCCACTACAGGGTTACATCCACATCCAGCAGCAACTGCTAAAGTTTCATTTATTTTCTCTATACGTTTTCAGGTTTATCCGACAGCAACCCGAGCTTTAGGCCTAGGAACATGCAGTGGAATGGCTCGTGTCGGAGCATTAATTACACCTTTTATTGCCCAGGTAATATGGAACAAGGCTTCTAGTGGTGAAATTAATGTGTTGAATGCAAAGGTAGTTATGCCTATGCTTATACAGAAAGCTTTAGGTAGTGTATAATAACAGTACAATAAGGAAGAGTGACACTAGAAAAACAAATTGCAACCTGTATTTGCATGGTAGCTATAACTGTGCAGTACTTGTCATTCTGAATGTTAGATATCTGATTTTTATTTATTTATGTTGTCAAACTGGGCTATCAGGGTGCTTCATAATTATAAATGATTTAGGGGGGAATTCTCCATTGAGCAAAGTGAGCTCCGAATCCTTCGGCTCACTTTGCACATGGTGTTATGCGCTCGCTGATGTCTGCGTGCAGGACATCAGCGAGCGCATAACACCATGTGCGAAGTGAGCTGAAGGATTCGGAGCTCACTTCGCACAATCGTGAATTCCCCCCTTGAAGCTCCATAGAAAGCAATGGGACTAGGAAGAGGTTACTTAACAGGTAAAAAATGACTGCAACCACAAGGAAGAAAAACTAAATAATGCAAATCAGGAATTCAACTTGGAAGATGACATTTTTACCATTACAGTGTAGCACTAACTGCTATGATGTTACTTGTTCTTTAATTGCTAGTAGCACAGAAAAAGAAGATTGCCATGTAGATTAGCTTGGCAGTTATCCCTGTGCTCTACTTGTAGAACTGACATCTTCAAGTTTTAATTTGTGATATTTACTACTTGACGCTGTTTTTCACAGCTTTCTTTTACCTATTAGGATTTCTGTGGCACCTCATGAATCTATATCTATAAACGTGTCATAGAGAACAACAGACAAATCAGAGGTTTGTTAACAAGTGCAGGAGAAGGAAGTACTACACAACATTACCAAATGCATTTATAGGAGAAAGAAAATGTATTAGTGCTCCGAGGCAGGAATTTCCAATAAAATATTTTAAAGCAAATAGAATAGAATTCTTGTGATAGAAAGTAGTCAGGGAGAGAGGATGAAATACTAAGACAGTAGTATGAAAGTAGTGTACACAGGAGAGTAGTGGTTTGGAAACATCTGAAGTTATGATCTGCAGTGGATTACATGTGAAGAGGACTACCTCTTCTTTTTGTATTTCAATTTAATTCTATTATTTAAATTGTGTTTTTTGCCAGGTGATGCTGGAGTCCTCCATTTATCTGACGGTTCTGGTATACAGTGGTTGTTGTATTCTGGCAGCTTTGGCTTCTTGTTTCCTTCCTATTGAAACCAAAGGCCGTGGCCTTCAGGAATCTAGCCACAGAGAGTGGGGTCAAGAGATGGTTGGAAGAGGAACACACAACTCAGGAGTGACCCCCTCACACTCTGGCTCACAGGAGTGATCCTTATCTTGTGCTGCACTGACACTCATACAGATGGCCTTTCATTCTCACATTCAACATAACGTGAAGGATCCAGGGAATTTGTTTCAGAAAATTCCAAAATGCTGGAGTAAAATGAGCAGAAGATGGTGGAAAGTAACAAATCTTTCATAATGGAGCAAAAGTGCATTTAACCCCAATCAGGTGACTCTGAGCAGTTAAAAGCTAATGCTGTAAGTCTGCAGAACATATCGTGAAGTCTAGGTGATGTAAACAAACCAAAAGAAAATACAGGGATGATGATCTTTATTTTTTACCTTAATAAATAATATAGGTATTGAGTAGGGTTATTTTTCTCTGAGAGTCAGTGTGGAAGCCTTAGTGCATTTAAAGTTTCAAAGGTAATTGCCTTCTACGAAGTTAAATATGAACATTGATGAACATGTTGCACGAGTTGAATCAGAAAGTATATTCTTGTGTATCAGTGACCTTTCAATGAGAGCACCACATCTTTTCCAGTTCTACCTTCTGTATTTGAGTACTGCAAATATCAGTTCTAGAGTGACCCACACTGCTTTGCTCTTCTATAGATTCCACCATTTCTACTGGGCGCATCTGGTGCTAGAGGTTTTGAAGAATGGTGATACCTTTTAAGAGAAAACCTCTGCTTCAGCATATAGCTGTCAGCTGGCTGCTCTTTAAATGAAACCTTTATTTGTAATGGCCAGTAGATTTAACAATGGGCTGAGATACTTTTACTTTGAGATTGGGTTTCTAGTTACAGAAACATTCAGGATATTTTCCCCTCCAGCCCAATCACCCCTTCCTTCCACTCTCAGATCTCTGTCCTGATAGCGTAAGTGATTGGGCTGACATCACATGTAGTGGGGAACATGAACTGATTATGTTCATTGTATTTATTGTGTTCCATTCAATGTGATCTCATCCGAATCTCTGACTGGGTATGAATCTTAAGGAGAAAGTTATTAACGTTGAAAAGACCGATCTCGGCTTTTAGCGATAATCTCGTGGGATCAACTCGAAAAGCTGAGTTCAGTCTTTTCTACATTAATAACTTTCGCCCTTAGAAAAAACAGAAATAATAATGGGAAGGGAATTGGGACTAACTAGATAGTTATATGTAAATCTTGGAAGGAAGGAACAGATATGTCATTGTTTTGGCATAGCCATGGCTTGCTCATCCATTACTCCAAAAAGATAGCAGCCTAAGACCCCTATGTTTAAAAGGGGATGAATTCTCTCTATAGTGACATAACATTGGCATTAATCCCTGTAGAGCTCTCTTTATACAGGATCATGATTTTTGTAAAGAACCCCTTTTAATATTTGAATATTCAAAAATGAAAAATGACTGTTGCATTAAGTAGGGAGGCCCCACAATGTTATAGTTGAATTATAGCCTGCAGTTTTATCAGCCAGTTCTGGGTGGAGCACAGCTATATCAGTCAGTAATAAGTTACAATTGCAGAAGGCAGGGTATTTGTTTTCATTTGTGTCTGTACTGATATTGTCCCTCTAATGACTCAGCCATTGTTTACTAATGCTTGAACTGGATATGTATTAAAATTTGTAGAGAAAAGTGCAATTCAAGACATCTATTCTTTTTGCTTGAGCAATGCCAATTTATTACCCATAGGAATGTATCAACCCATGAAAATATATCACTGTAATTGGTGCTAACACTGCAGCTTGTGACTGAATGCCTGAATGAAATCTGAAAGTATAAATCAAAAGAAATGCTTCAAAGTTAATTGGTACTGTTAATTCACTGCTAGATATTGAGAGTTATATTGCAAACTATTTATTTCCTTATACCAAAATGATAAATATATTTACAACAATCCCTTGTCCCTACATACTTGCTTAAATGGTAATCATGTAAACTGCATTAAACAGTAAGACTGCTAGCAAGTGCTTTATGGGAATTTACCCTATTTATAATGGCAGAAAAATAGAGTAAATTGCCCTTAAAGGAGAACTAAAACACGTTTTCATTTCATAAGGGAGCAGGGGAGAAATACTGATCATTTCCTTCACTCCAGAGCTGACTCCTGATTTAAGATTTCACCAATCATATTTTCTGCTATTGCAGTGTCATGATACTCTTCAGGTTCATGCCTCCACTTCAGCATCACAGTTCTTTTCTTCTGCACATGCACAGATGAAAAAAATCATCAGTGATGTTGAAGAGGGTTAGGGTTAGCAGGAAGTGAATAGGATCGCAGGGCAGGAACAGAAGAAAATAAGATCAGCTCTGTCTTGAAGCAGGAGCTAGTGCTGGAGTAAAGGAGGTGACTGGTAAGAATTCTAACCCCCCCCCCCCCCACCCTTCACACTTAAAAAATCACTCTTAGAAAAAATGAGCTTAGTTCTGCTGCTATCAGTGTTGCAGTCTAATGTTGTTTTCAGTTTATATGATCTTTTTGGAGAAGTGTGGCCTTTCAAAATTATTTCCACCACTTTCAATAATTTGGCAAGTTATTGCTTAGGTGAGCTACTCATTAATAATATTTATATAGTTATTATAGCCATGAATAACTATGTTATTAAAGTATACTTACCTGATCGATCCAGCAGCAGTACACTTAGAGGGTATGTATCAAGCTTTTTGCTGATTTTTACAGGATCGAAAAAAACTTTTCTATGTAAGAAAATGCATAAAAAAGTGATTTTCTATATGGCAAAAACAGCAATTTCAAATAGGCAATAGTGGCATAATAAATAAAGTTTACCTAGCATTCGGCTGTAAATACACTTTTTTTGACTATGGTGAATTTCCCCTTTAGTGTACTGCTGCTAGATCAGTATCGATATCATGATTCTCTGCCCCAATGCAGTCTCTTCCTGGTATGTATGTGACGATGATCGTCACATAGTAAAGGCCCCCCCTCCTGAATTTTGCTGAATTTAATCAACTGTGCATGTGCAGATTTATTTTTCCTGATCTGCGCATGCACAATCGGTCAATTTTGCCAAAACTTGGGGGGCGGGTCTATGTGAGGGACCGACATCACTTACATAGACATGGAAGTGAGCAACGCGATGATGCATTCATCTGTCGATCCTGAGCTAAGAATTGTCAGATGAATTCTGATCTAACAGCAGTACACTTCTAGATTGATCAGGTAAGTATGGTTTACCACTATAGTTCCCCTTTAAACATTACATTGAACTAAACATGGCAGAATTTTTTTTAAAAATTGTAAAGAACAGGGGTCTCCTTTTCATACGTCTATGAATGTAGTCTTCTTAAGGAAACACTAAACCCTCAGAACTAATATTCATAAAACATACATCTATGTTTATGCCGTTATTCATGTTTTAATCTGAGATAGTTAATAGTTAAGAAATTTTGCATACACTTTGGACATCTTTGGAAGGCGTTACTGTAACACTGCCAATTAACAGATCATCTTTAACAGTGCTTATTAGAACATTCACTGCAGCTGAATAAACAGATGGGATACAAAATCCAATTCGATGTAAGCAGATGTTCATAGGGGCTTGGCTAACTGGTGTAAAATTAAGGTTTTTAAAGAGACATTACAGTATAAATGCATAACTGTTTTATCAATATAAATCATTTTGTAACTAAGGGCTTAATTAAAAGACCAGTAACGCCAAAAATATAAACATTTCCATTTAAAATAGTATGACCGTTATTTTACAGCCAAATTTTATTGCTTTCTGTCTGTTTTTATCTTTATTTCCCAGTCTCATTGTTTTCTATGGTGCTTTACATAATGCACATTTGGGAAGTGCCTCCAGAAGCCCAATTTTTAAAGCTAAATTGCTAAATGTCATACTTTTTAGACGCACAGATTAAATATAGTACCTAGAAATGCTTTTGAGGAATTATCAGCTTTTGTGTTGAGGTCCTTTCAACTAATATATATTCTAAACCTTGATAATAATGGGGTTTAGTGTCCCTTTAAGGAACACTTCTCTATTAAGGAGGTGAGGGAGTCCCTTAGATTTCACCAGGTGCAGCATACTTGTGTCCCTTCACGTCACTATGGTCCAACAGACACAAATTCACTACTCCTTATTCACTAATCAGTGGATTTCCTTATGGTAGAAGCAAACAGTATTGAGCCGTATTGCACTTGTAGTCAGCTGAACAGTAGTGGAAGCATAGCGAGGCAAAAAAAGTGTTGTGGAATTCCCTTTATAAGTGACACTATACATAGGTCTTATTGTATTGTTGTCACATGATCGCTATATTTTCTTTGTCAGTTGAGTGTACACGTCAATATGGACCCCATGCCATCAACCATCTATTCTGCCATTTTGATCTGACAAAGCGAAACCAGTGAATCTGGAGCAGTATGCAATTTATCATTTCAACACACTCCAGTGCTTGTCAAATGGATGCAAATTCACACCTTTACCTCACATTTCGCACTATGATAAATTTGCCCCAAATTTATCTGCTCTTCACCAGTAGAGGTGATGTTTTTTATGAATGTTTATAAAAACAATTTTCTAGGCAAAATTCAAATAAACACGAAGATATACTTAGACAAAATGTGTACTTGTTTTCAAGCAAGATGACAGTATTATACTATTTTTCTACTGAGCAAGATTATTGGCAATTGCGATTAACATTTCTAAACTCATATATATCATTGACACGATAGCATTCGTATTACCGCTTCTGCCAACAGCTGCTTTAATTAGAGGGACCACAAGAAGAAACAATTAGTAAGTAGTAAGTATTGCTGAAATACCAGAAATGTACTATGGTAAAAACAGTATGTTACAAAGGTCACACTTTGATAAATATGCCCTATGTGTCCACATTGCTGTCATTTTAAAAGGACATACATGGACAAATACAGTTATAAACATATAATACATAATGAAAATACTTAAATTATGCACAGATAATTTCTTGCCTGTCTCTGATTTAGCATTATTTAAATACATGAATAGTATATTGACATCTTCTGAAAATTCGCTGGGCTACTGGTATTTCTTGTGAAAAATTTTACCAGACGCAAGAAACAAGTTACTCCCAACTTAATAGGGTTTGAATTCATTTTTAGTATGTTGTAGATATCAACATTATAGGGGGTAATTCAGCATAGTGGGAAGTTACCTCCGGATCCTTCGCATCACTTCACAGAGGCTGTTATGCGAAGGATCCGGAGGTAACTTTGCACTATGCTGAATTATCCCCTATGAGAGAGTATGAATTTGGTCTTTGTTTTAATTAATCTGTTTGGTTGCCAAGTGTCTGTCTAGTTGCTAATATGGAACGTAGTTGTTTTATTTATACATATTGTACATTACTTATCTTTCTGTTCAGGCTCTGTACTCCCAATTTGCACTTAACTGGTTGGTTGCTAGGTTAATTGACCCTAGCAACCAGAATGCCATTTAAATGTAAAAAGAACAAAAAGTTCTGAACAAAACATTGAATAATTACATAAAAAAATCTAAACGGATTGTAAACCGTCTTAGTATGTTGTAGATAACAGTATACTAAATGGTAACTCCAAGGTAAACAACCCCTTTAAATGTGTAACACACATGTTCCGTGTTAACAGTACTGTAACCTTTAAGCCCCCTGAGTTCTCTGGATTAGTGTAATTGAAATTCCACAAAAAAACAAAATAAATGAAAACAGAAGCAGCATAATACCATTCTATCTCAGTTACTGTAAACTTATGGACCCAGTGTTGTTTGGACTAAAGCATGGCCTACCTGCTGCAGACAGGGAAGTGAATGTTGAGGTGACTAAGAGGGAAATTCACCATTCAGTGAAGTTAGCTCCGAATCCATCGGCTCACTTCGCAAATGGTGTTATGCGCTCGCTGATGTCCTGCACGCAGACATCAGCGAGCGCATTACAGGGATTCCAGTCTCGGCGAGGCAACTCTTTTGGTCTCGCCGAGACTGGAATCCCTTTAATGCGCTCGCTGATGTCCGCGTTCAGGACATCAGCGAGTGCATAACACCATTTGTGAAGTGAGCCGAAGGATTCGGAGCTCACTTCGCTGAATGGTGAATTCCCCTCTAAATGTACAGATAATGCGCTGAATGCATTTAGGGTTTAAATGCCCATGTGTAAGACGGTTGTATTGTGTTCTCTTCTGAACACATTGCCTTGCTGACTTAATATTTTATGTGGAATAAAGTTTTTACATGAAGTAAAAAGCTTGCTCTTTTATGGATTGATTAATATGCTGTAGTAAAGCTTACAAAGTCCAGTGCCAAGGCAAGTCATTCAGATTTTATGACTAGTAGGAATTTTAATACAGTGGGTGCGCCTATGACATCCATAGGAACAGGTTTTTAGCAAATACAATTTTTATGGAGAATTCATGGTCTGCAGAGATGGATTTCCCTATAGGCCCACCAGGTCAATGTCTATAGCTGTAAAAAAAAGTCTTAGTTTTTACCTGTGTAAAGGGTTCCCAACCAATACCCCACTACTAACTTGGACACTCACATAAAGTGACTAATTGGGGAAGATAATCCAACTTGTCAGCCAATCAGTGTTTAGTACACACTCTTCAGAAGCACCCAACATACACTGTCCTCTGCTGGTAAGTGGGGGACCTGTAGATGACATGCTGTTGATACTTTTTAATAATTGTAAGTGCAAAACTTGGCATTTATTTTACTTACTTAACTTATTAAGTAAGTAGTTTATTAAGCTAAATAACGCTGCTGGTGTTACAAGTGCAGCTGGCATCCCACTGCATGTGCATTGGTAGACAACATACAGTGGTGTGAAAAAGTGTTTGCCCCCTTTCTCATTTCCTGTTTTTTTGCATGTTTGTCACACTTAAGTGTTTCGGAACATCAAACCAATTTAGACAATAGTCAAGGACAACACAAGTAAACACAAAATGCAATTTGTAAATGAAGGTGTTTATTATTAAAGGAGAGAAAAAATCCCAACCATCATGGCCCTGTATGAAAAAGTAATTGCCCCCCTTGTTAAAACATACTATCACTGTAGTTTTTCACACCTGAGTTCAATTTCTCTAGCCACACCCAGGCCTGATTATTGCCACACCTGTTCTCAATCAAGACATCACTTAAATAGGAGCTGCCTGACACAGTAAAGTCCACCAAAAGATTCTTAAAAGCTACACATCATGCCGAGATCCAAAGAAATTCAGGAACAATTGAGAAAGAAAGTAATTGAGATCTATCAGTCTGGAAAGGGTTATAAAGCCATTTCCAAAGCTTTGGGAATCCAGTGAACCACAGTGAGAGCCATTATCTACAAATAGCGAAGACATGGAATAGTGGTGAACCTTCCCAGGAGTGGCCGGCCACCCAAAATTACCCCAAGAGTGCAGCGACGACTCATCCAAGGGGTCACAAAAGACTCCACAACAATGTCCAAAGAACTGCAGGCCTCACTTGCCTCAGTTAAGGTCAGTGTTCATGCCTCCACCAAAAATGTGCAAAAATGGCCTGCATGGCAGAGTTCCAAGAAGAAAACCACTGCTGAGCAAAAA
>WMED01020185.1:0-12227 GCA_019650415.1 Pipa parva
AAGAAAGATAATGACAAATAATTAAAAAATCAAACATCAGATTAATTGATATTTGTTTTTTAGTGGTCAGTGACTATGTTGAATGACTTTCATTACATATAATTTTTTGTTGGAATCTTTTTTTTTTTGCATTATTAGAAATATTTGTTATGAAGTAGCAACATATTTAGAAGCTCTTTAATTAGCAAAGGTTAATAACAAAAAGACATTTTAAAACAAGAGGCAACAATGTCCGTGGCTCTCAAAGTGAGAAGGAAAGAGGTTCCATTGTTAGAGGGCAATGATAAACAAGAAGTCTGCCACATGCAAAGACTATTAAATTGATCCAGTGAATGAAAATGAAAGTACCAAGAGGAAATCATGTATATAGAAGTAACTGCATCAACACATCAGTTACCTAAAAAATATATCATTATTGTGTTATCTTTTATATAAAATCCTTCACAAAATGCAGTTTTTGTATCATTTCAAGATGGTTCATTGTTGCAACTTGCACTGTGGAATAAAAGCAAGCAAGTCTTTAAGAAGATGCTGTGAGTATAGCCTATAAAGAGAAACAATTTAATATTTTCCATGTTAGAAAAGTTATAGCAGCTCCTAGTTAAAAATAAGTGATGTACTTTGCAGTGCATACCCTGAAAAAACATGTTAGGATCATTTAAACATGCATAGTGAGACCTACAAAAACACAAGATACATTGTAAAGGGTCCCGTGTCCCTTTAAGGATGGGTTCACACAAGTGCCTTTACAGAAAAGCATGTTCCGAATATATCTTCACAGTCCGCTTTTCTGTTGTACTTAAACGACACAGTGTGAACACTCCCTTGGCATTCGTGGCTCCTCCTATCTGGCCGCATTCTTCTCGTCGCATCCGTACACTCATCAAATACACGGCAACAAGCATTTGCGGGTGCACGCGCTCGCGTTCAGCGCTAATGTGGCTGGAACAGGTAAGTAACATAGGGATTTGTGGAGTGTGTTTTTTTTCAAGCGCAGATTATATGCGCTAGCGTATTTATGTCAGTGTGAACCTGACCTTAGGAATCTCCTAAATAAAAACTAACACTTTTCTTTGTTCGGTCTAAGGTGATAAAAAGATATGTTAATTGTTTGCATCTGTATACTGCTGTCCTTTCTCTTGTTCCAAATTTCTTTAAAATCCAACAAATATCCAGATGAAAAATAGAGCAATAAAACACAATTTTGTGACTGCTAGTTTAAATGAAGTCAGCAATCTTAATTTCATTCATTCACAAAATTGAAAAAGTGTTTACTGAAGTCACATTGAAGATTGCTCCTGTTGGGGCTTCTCTTCAACATGCATGTGGTGGCATCTACATTTGATTTGATAAGCTCAAATAGGTTAGGGAGTGCTGCACTTCCTCTGGGTATAAAGAAAGGAGTGGATAGTGCAGATCACTTTGATATCTTATATAGAACAGATGAAATACTATTTACACTTTATCCATGATTTTGCACTTTGGATTACTATGGTGTAATCCCAACCAACAGTGGTTTCTTCTACAGGATATGCCTGGTTCCCTCTTTAGGTTCCAAATAGGTTGTAGGTAATGCTGATTAAGTTGAATACCCAATTTCCTTTCTTAGGTCCCAAATAGGGGGTGTCTGCTTCTTATTTTCAAAAACTCACGTAAGAGTTTAAAAATAGCATATATTTTAATTGTAGAAATAAAACATTACATAAATATAAATATATAAGAAAATAAAATACAAAAACTCAAATGCATTTCGCCTGTGGCAGGTTTCTTCAGGGAGAATAAGCAAAGGGGGAAGTTATCTTTCTGGGTGCTTTAAACTTGATAAGCTGCTCAATGATGGGTTGACCTCACCTTCTCAAACATTCTCTGTTTTTTCAGCTTTACTTTTGTTTAATAAATGATGACAAAATACTATCTGCCATGCATTGTCACATGTGGTTAGTTGGATATGTTTTAGGACATGATCGTGACTAAATGATTGTTATTTATCTACTGATATCTAAAACCACAAACCCAAAAAAACACAAGTACAGATGTAACAGCCTTGGATACAACCTGCAGGTTCTCTTGGATGACATTTATTTCCATGGGAAAAAATATTTGTGCTTAAGGTTGAAATATGCAAGAGCAGTGAGCTACCAATTAGTCAGTACAAGTTAATATAATGAAACCACATAGATGTTGCAGCTATGGTAATAATTAGAAGAATAAGATGTCTATGGGAAATTGGTATAGATAGAGAATATTGCAACTCAACAGCACAGTTAGGCATGTTATTACTTATTAAAGGACCAGTAATATCAGAAGAAAAAGTTGTATTTGGAGTTTCATTGCAGTTCTTTTCCTGTGTTATTGGCCTTTTCAACACTACAAGAAATGAATTATGCGTTGGCAATATTTCAGCGAGAGTCAGGAATCATGAAAACCCAAAGAACAAAAGAAAAAAAAAAACAGCATTTAATTTTAGGGAAACTTCAGTATATGCAAAAATCTTTTAGCATTTTTCAATTTCCAATATTTAGCCTGAACTTAACATGTTCTAATTTATTGATATAGCAATAGGGATTCCACTGAACATGCTTAGACTGCCAGCTTAGGGAACAGACTGGAAACCCTGCTACTGCCATTAATCACACACTTGGAGTCATCAGCAAACAGGACGTTTTCCAGTGATCTACTGTGAAATGCTGGCATTGTCCTCTTCATGTCAATCATTTGGACTTGTTTTCTTTTACGAGCAAGGGACTAGAGAGCAATTCATCCTCTGAAACCACTGCTGGATAACCACTTTTTAAAAATTTCTTTGTGTTTTTTTACTGACTGTAGATTCTCTTTATTCAGCACATTCTGAATCTGTACTGAAGTTGCTTCTCCTATCTCACAACAAAAAAAAATCTCTACGTAATAGAATTATGATGGAATGTTCACTTTAGGTTTGCTCGATTGTGTTTGATGCAATGAATTCAGTTAATTTAAAGGAGCACCAGCTTCTCTGAATTAATATACATATTGTACATGTTTAATCAGTGTTATTCACGTTTGTAACTGAAATAGTTTATAAATATTTCACACTTTTTATAACCCTATTTAATTTTCCATTAATGTAACCCTACCATTTCACAGTTTATTATTACCTACACTGAATAGAATGTTCAGTGCATCTGCAGCTGACTGAACAGGCACAAAAAAAATTTCAATCAAATGCAAAGAAAAGAACCCTGCAGGGTCAAAGGACCTAGACCAGCTAGCATAAAACTGACTACTTTATCATTGGTCCCAATATGAACCAGGGCAGCTGAGTCATCCATAGCTCAATGCAGTAATTTGTTTACCAGCGTATGCCAAGCCTTGTAATTATAGAACTTCCTGAAACTACCACCTACCTTAGCCAACCTACATTGCATCCCTTACCCACTTTTAAGGTGGCTGCTATCGTGACTGTTAAGAACAGCACAGTCACCTAACGCTGCCATTTCTGAAACTGATACCCTCAATTCTTTGCCCTAACTTGGCAAATTGTTTGGGGGCTTAAAACCAGGACTGACCTTCTCTGACATTTTAGCACTACCTCAGGCTATGGTAACGCAAGTTCCTACATCCTAAATCCACTTAGTTCACAAGAACAGAATGAACAAGCTCAGAGTTAGTTTTGCAATTTGCTTTACTGCAGGTTGTACCCTATAACCTCTTCACTTCTATAAGCAAGGTCTAAAAAGAAAATGTAAAAGTCAACCAACTTTATTAAATCAACATTTAATGGTCCACACACATTATGCTCACCAGTTCTTATACCATGACAATCAAGTGACTGGTGAAAACTCTGGTCCCAACTGTTTTCCTTAAAACAAGCCATTGGATAATATGTATAAGAGTTTGTAAGGATACTGTATATGTGTAGCTTAATATAATTGCAAAAACATTATTTCTTCATGTTTGTACATACACTGTTGTTAATTTTATATTTTGAGAATACATGAACATGCACAGAATTCAAAACAGCGGATTCCCATAGCAAATCTGCTACAATTTTCCCATAATAAAGTCACGACTGCGACAATATTCTCATTATAAAGCGACTGCGAGAGTAGCAGCCTATTGCGACTGTCTTTATCTGGCGAATTCGCACCTATTTGCAAAAATTCAGACTTTAGTGAATAACCCCCTAATGTTTTTACATTTACTCTTTACAAGTATATACAGTAGGTTTAAAGGCCACAGCACAAAGGAACCGAGGGCAAGAAAGGCTCATGTAATTCTCACTTTAGTCCTTTCTTTTACTATACATGTGTAAACAGGCATTGCCTTGTCTGCAGCAGATGGAATGACGCAACAGAATGTATAACAATGACTGTGACATTAAGGGAGAATGAGGATAGAATAGAATCTGCATCTATACAATAAATCTACTTTATTAACTCTGAAGATGTAAACTCAGTTTAAAGGTCCGGTACACCCAAAATCATATACATGTATATGAACACTCAAGTTAACACAGACAGCCATAAGGCATAAGATTTAATGCATTTTATTTAAATTGGTTACACAATTATGCAGTAAAACTATTCTGAATTAATCTATTCCATTATTCCATATAAATCCAGCCACTTTCTTTATTTGCATGAAATTTTTGAAAAATGCACAACTTGAAGGGGAACTCTTGTGGTATAGTACCTGCTATAATATGGGAGTATAGCTATAAACAAACATGCCTATAGTTAGGATCTATTAGCAAAGCTTCAATGCTTAACATTTGTGACAAATAAAAGTTAATAACTGCCCCTCCCCAACTGTCTCTCACACCTAGTTATGTGTGGTTGGAAAGCACTGATAATGACATTAGATTATAACTGGGTGAAAGCAATTTTTTGGGGATTTTGTAGATGGGGGAACTATAAGATGGTTTGCAATTGGTGCTCATTTTTAAATTTCAGCATTTTGAATGATTTACATTTTTGTTAAGACTTTTTTCCCCTTGTTTATAAAAACAAACCAAACTAAACAAACCAAAAAAATAAAGTAAAACAAAGTAGAAGTAAAATGTTAAAAAAGTCTAATAACATTAAAAGGAAGAACATCATGTTCTGTAATAGCGTTCATATTCTTCCATTTAATGAAATATAAACACTGATCCTATATACAGCTTAACTGATTATAGGATAATATTACTATTTTCTCAACTAGAAAACAATCAATCAGAACCAATTCTTTATTATTACACATGTTTTCTACCAATTCATAGCTGTTTGTTTAATCTCTGTCCCAGCTTGCCCTTACATACTCATCTAATCACTAGATTTAAAGGGTTATTCAAAATGTTCCAATAGTGGCAAATTCACTATGTTCCAATAGTGGCAAATTCACTGTTCCTTATTCACTAAGTGGCAGATTCCCTTAGCAAAGAAGTGAACAGTGCCAGACGTGACTTCTTGCATAGAGAAGTGTAGTCACTTGAAAGGTATTAGGATGCAGAATGATGTACAGTGATAGGAATTCCACCGGTAAAGAACAGTGACTTCACTCTCACAATGTCTCAAAACTTTATTAAGTGATTAATGTCACCATATCCCTAGTTCATATTGTCACTTGTTGCAGTCTTTATTGGCACTTTTAAGTGAGCATTTGCCTTATGCCACATCGTAGCCTTGCCATCAACCCCCTACTTTGCCACTTTGATCTGTCGAAGTGAAACTAGGGAATTCATGGCAGTATGCTTTGCCAAAGTTACCATTTAAATGAGATCTGACACTTGGAAAATAGGTAAAAGTCATATTTATGCACACATAAAGTCCTGAGAGGAGATCCATTAGTCCACAATCATTGTAAGCTTTCAGAATGGTTGCAAATTTTCCGCGTTGCAGAGTTGGATGAATAAGCCAAGTTGGAGAATATGGACCTTTACACTTCTGTTAATACTTTCATGAATAAGCCCCAAAAATCTGTTTGCTTTATTTTTAACAGTTGGTAATTGGTTGGTAAATGTTGATTTTATTACAAAAAGGAATGATTATTACAAAAAAAAAAAAATAGCATTCATTAAAACTATAGAGAGGATTGTGGAGATGTGCGATTAGTTAAATCTATAAGTCACTATTCTTGCAGAATTGAATAGAATAGAATCTACTCTCAAACTAATTGCCTCTTTCTAAACATTTCCCTTACTGGATAAATCCATAACTAAAGTTTTTCATGTTTATTTGCATTATTTAAATCACAGTCATACATGATGGTCTGTGTAATGTATTCATAGCTTGTGGTTAAACAAAGAACTCTCTGTATCATTTATAAATGTAATCATCAAAGAACAAGACATTACCCACTATGCAAAAAGATAAAGATCCCCACTGCCGACTGCCCATATTACTACAGCAAGTATGAAACATCCAAGATATAATCACATTAATATTTCATATGCAAGGACTTTCAAGTTAATGCCAGCAAAAGTTTGATAGGAGCTCTTCACCACCAAGCTAAAACAATAAAAGTCTAATATACTATCTGCTGTTCCCCTGCTTCACAGCAAAAAACAGAATGTGCAATAATCAGTTGTACTCTCCATGCAGAACACCTTTTCTAAACAGTGCAATATAATTTACTTTCAGCTAAGATGATCTCGGTTCCGTGAACCTGCTTTTAAATATATTTCTAAAACAACAAATCTTGACCACTTGCAGAGCAATAATTGTAGAGTCTGCAAGAATATACAGCAATGAGAATATTAGTTGCGGCCCTTTACGCCGCATTATAAATCTCCAAAGCGTGTTTGTGATTCCTGGAGAGTAAAAGAGGTGCTATCTTAAGTCTGATTCAAAACAAATGTTAGACAAAAATGTCCTTTCATGGTTGTAAATATTCCAAGTACCTCAAAGGAAGGCTGATTTATTTTTGTACTTTTACAATTTAAGGAAACATATTCTGCTTTATTTTCTTTTTACATTTAAAATGAATAGCATATACCCAAACAACATTTCATTTATGAACTCTAGAGAGGTTCCAAACATCCATATTTACAGTACTCAGCTCAGCACTAGGTATCAAACTGTCATGGGACTGGGTCACCACTAGAAGCACTATAACATACCCAGAATCCACGCTTCTAAAAGCACTAAGGTGATACTACTGTTAACACATACAGAAAGCTTGAGAGGTTGTGTTTAAGTGACAAAATCAGCTTTGAAAAAAATGCTAAATCTGAAAATGACTAGTTAGACCTCAATGCTTAACTTTTATTGCAGTGATTCAAAATCCGCAATGACAGTCAAAGTCTCCTTAAAATGCAGATGCATAGAGATTTGGTTAATGTCCAAAAGACAGATTATTTTCGGGCAAAAACAATGGACGAAAAATAAAATCACTTTTGACTTTAGTAAATTTCATATGAGTGATGAAGAAGAAGAATTTCAACTTTATTAAAATGTGCTCACGTAGGAAATATTTCTTCCTTATTCAAGATGGTGATCTAGTCAGTCCTTGAATCTACACAATTCCAAATGACTTTATACCAATACATTTTTCTATTGTAATTTTCAGACAATTCCTTGAACAGTGTCCTTTATTTAGAGAACAGCTAGTCTCATGGGAGAAAATTCCAGTGTCTTACAATGAATTCCTTTTCCCCATCATTAAATGAAATATCCTTCTTTCTAAAGATAAGAGAACAACCGTATGAACCACAGGCACATCTCATGCTAAATAGGCTACTAGACATAGCCTACATATATCTCCCTTATTTAGTTATATGTAAAACAATTGAAATCATTATTTAAAACATGTAGAACATTATTTTAAAACAATGCAGCAACATAACAAAAAGAAAAAGTACCCACATTTCTTAAATAATTCATGATGCACCATTATTTATTACAACAAACACAATTTGGTATATGAGATGTTACATGGCTCACATGGATCTCCAGACTAAATATTCAGAATGGTTTGAAAAGCATCTTTATTTGTTTGGTAAAAAGTATTAACAGACAAATGGGCAAGTCAAGACAGCAATGTTTATGTCAGCCTGTTACCGAACTAAAAATTATGAATTTAAATCTGTTTATTGAAAGAGTTCAAATTAACCATAGTGTCTATTGTGCTCAAGAGTATCCAAATTCTGAATCACCACCAGCTGATTTTAATTTGCTGACAGTATTGCCAATCTCCATAAAATGAACCACCACAAGTTGGTTTAATGATGTAGATAGTCAAAGTGCAGATCCTCTATACCACAGTGGGGTTGGCACTGGGTAACCATGGGGCACAGAGTCTAAGGGGCTCCTGGTCTTCTCCCTTAACCCCTGGAAAGGGGGTGTAGACTTTGCTGTGAGGGAACTCCCAGGTCATGACCCAAAATTTACACCCCATGGGTGGTAGCTGACAATAACAATGTCACAGGAATGCAGGAGCATCTATATAATAGATGGTTAGAATATATAACTATAACACAGGGTAACTATAAAGCAGAACTGTGAAACACACAAAATGGAAACAGAATAACCTTGGACACATGTGCACCTTGGAGCAGAGAAGCATAAAAGTAACACAGGAGCACCTTGGAGCAGGGAGGCAGAATTGCAACACCAAGAACCAAGAACAGGAATGCTGCAAAATTTCAGAAGATCTGAAGTCATGCAGGGCTGGAACAAAGTATACACCTTGCTCATGGACAGAAAATCTGGCAGCTTAATATAGGGAAGCTCTTGCTGCAACTGGCTGGCAATCAGATCCACTGATAAGCTGTAATTGAATTCTAATCAGTAGAAACACGTGTGAAAGAAAATTGAGTTCAACAGTGTTTCTTGTACAGTAGTATGTTTTTTAATTCAATCCAGACTGCCTCTATAGCCTAATGGAATTTTCACTGCCTTGGAGCTAGTGGAGTCCTAGGCTTGCCATATTACAGTTGGTTATTGCAGATTTGTGTTCTCCAGTCCAGTCTTCCCCACATACTGGAGTGTACAGTTGATAAAATTTACTGCAAATATGGGGGTTCATAATAAAATAGCCCTTAATCCAAACTGGATTGTTGTGAAGATGATGGAGAAAATATTCTTCCTTAAGACAATTCTTGCATTTTGCACAGGGCCAGCATGAATAAGTTCCATATTTCTAAGGTTAAAGCCTGGTTTTTCTACTTTTTCCACCTAAGTCTACACTTAGATGCTCTCCAAAGTGTTCTGAATACAACAGGTTTCAAGATTCTCAAACCTCTTCATTGGATTGAATCTCTATGGATCTGGGAGAAATGACTGTACACAATGATAGCTAGTAATG
The DNA here is from genome assembly GCA_019650415.1 of Pipa parva. Classification (NCBI taxonomy): domain Eukaryota; kingdom Metazoa; phylum Chordata; class Amphibia; order Anura; family Pipidae; genus Pipa; species Pipa parva. The sequence continues at coordinate 9,265 of WMED01020185.1, forward strand.
ATGATGTATTTATGGATAGAGGATAATATGAACCTTTAGCAAAGAACATTAAGCAGGTAGGTATGTTGTACTGATCGTTTCCCCTTTGCAAAGATTTTTTGATGTCTGGTTATATTCTTCTAAGTTATTGCTGACAGTAGCAGGTGATAGTTCCCTCCCCCACAAGCTACAAACTCACAGAAGCATGGCAGCTTTCCATCAGCTATTGTCAGGATTGGTAGGCTCCAATGAGCTGTTTGGCAGCTGTTACAATCTGAATGAAATGTAAAATAAAGTAAAAGGAATGTTTTGTGGCCTGATAACAGGGTAATGATTATGATGCCTTGTTATTATACAATATTGTACACTACATAATTGTGCTCAGTTATGCAAATTAATAAGGTATATGCTAAGAATGAACCTTGCCATTTGTGAAAAGAACACACACACTCTTGGCATATTATAATGAGTAAAACAGTTTTTTTTCTGACCACGTCTCAAACTTGCACTGTGTATGGAAACTTTTACTCATACATAAGGAATACTTCAGTTCTAACCCACCATTACCATGGCAGTTTCCTTGCTAGGGACTACTAAACTAATTAAGGTACTGTATATGTATAATATTATACAATAAATCCACTCCAACTGCTAGAGAAGATGTAAGCACAGCAGAATTAGAAGAAAATGCCTTAAAGAAAAAATACCACTCACTTCTTACCTCCTTTTTTTGTAATAGCAACTTGTAAATAATACAATTTTATCTACAATTTGCTTATCCCAAGGTCTGTAACAAGGAAACATCTTCATCTAGAGAACAGAAAGTTTATGCATTAATATAGAAGGGGTTTCATTACTTTAAGAGTAGTGAGGCTCTGTCTGAGAAAGTTTCCATGGTGAATTCACTAAAATAGTTCAATAGAGACCTGAATGCCCTTCTTGAATATTACAAGTTATGGTTACTAGATCTAGAATAATAGATTTTTAGGTGGGTTCTTGGTCAAGGAAATGATTCTGATTGTCATATTTGGAGTCAGGAAGAACATTTTCCCCAAGAGGAGGATCACTGGATTTTGCCTCATGGGTTTTTTGTTTTAGCTTGGAATCATTTCCAGGATAATAAGCTGAACTGGATAGCCTTGTATAAATTATTTTACTATATATTTACTATGGACTGCCATTTTATTCAAATTTTTTTTAATGAATGAAACATGCCTTGGGATAGAAACACAACTTTTGACAACAAAAGAAAATGTTTGATTTTTGTGTAATATTTATGCAGTACTCCACATACAATGTCTGAATACTATTGGTACTTTGGAACAAATGTCATTAGCAAGAATGCAATAATCAAAACATTATGTTATGCCTTTAATTTAAAGGGATACTATAAACAGAAATAATATTATCTATTCCCGAATTGATAATTTGTTGGTCATGCACTTATATACATCATAAAAATGTGAGGTTTTCATAAAATAAAATATTGAAAAATGCCAAGTTTTTTTTTAATTGCTGCACTGTGTAAATTAGATCTAAAGCGGCTTTTCAGGTAATGTAATGAAAACATAGATATTCCAAAATCTCTCTTTCTAGAGATAATCTCTATCTCGGTCACAAAAGATGACAAAGCTACTGTGTTTGTTAAGAGGAAGCAAAACATCCCCAAAGAACACAAATAACAAATTCAAAAACAATAAATAAATCCTGTTTTTCACTGTGAATTTGTGCTGTTTAACATTTAACAATGTTATCTTTTTAAATAAAGTTATTAAAACATAATTATATGCCCACTATTAAAACAATATGGTAAAGGTCATGATTCTACAATAGAATCCAAATGGAACTGTGGGTAGAATCTTTTTTTGCCTCTGCTAGGCTTAGAATCCCAAGGCACACAGATCTCCTGCAAAATAGCCCCATGGCTCAATGACAAATTGAATTGTGTTATTTTTGATGTTTAGGGTGTTGATGTTGATTGGAGTCATTTATACAGACTCCAATGTCAGTGTGTAGAAGACAGTGGAACAGCAGGAGTCTACTGTAACACAGGAAGTGAAGGTTTAAATATATATAGCTCTGACTGTGTGCCTGTCCCCCCAAAGTCTTATGGGAGCCTAGCATCTCCTGCTGAGGAGTTTATTACTACCATACCATGAGACAGTATCATACTGTATCCTGACGTATGAAAGATTTCAACAGTATTGTTACGCCATCGCCCTTGTGTCACGTTTCACATGCAACTAACACTGCATTACACTATATAGCTCCCATACTGCTATGGCAAATGCTTTTATTGCTTTCTTTCAAGAGATATCTTATTCTGGCACAGGCTGAATTTAGCAAAATAATAGGTATGAACTGCAAAAGATAAAAAGCATTGAATCCTTTATTCATTTATATTAACGCATAATATGAATTAAGTTGCACAACTGCAAAAAAAAAAAAAGAGAAAGAAAGAGAGGCTAATAATAAAAGAATAGGGAAGGAATACTGGAAAAAGAGAGGGATGAAAGAAGAGGTTAAGTCTGTAAGCAATGACTCCTTGGAGAAATAATGATCTTTGATTAAAGGCTTTCAACATGTGTAAGGGACAGTGCCTTCTGACCCAGCTAGAGGAGAAGAAAGCTGGGGGAGAGAAAAGAAATGGGAGGGGGGAGAAAAAAGCAGCTGGGAGCTAGGGGTATGGCAGGGCTAGGAATGCATTGGCTTTATTTCTCATAGAACATCAGAGACAGGAATAAAGAAAGAGCCAGGCAAAGGCACATTGAACAACAACAGGAAATCACTAAGGCTAAAGAGCATATGTTAATAAGTTATACAAACAGACTGGCTCGACAACACAAACAAAGAGACCAATTATAAAATAGAGAAGGATAGACAGGGAAAGAGAAAGTCTGCCTGGCTGTCTATCCATCTAAATTTGTCTCTCTGTCTATCTGACATAGATGGACAGATAGATAGATAGATACAGATAGATAGAT
>WMED01020186.1:0-12227 GCA_019650415.1 Pipa parva
CGCTGTCATGTAATTATGTTGCAGAACATGGCTGACTACAAATTCCTTGATTCGCTGTCAAGTATTTACTTACTGGAATGGTACAGTGGCAATTGGGGGATACAAGGTGGTTACAAGTAAATCTTGGAGGAGATAAAACATCAAAATTCTTTAAAATTATGCTTATTAAGGCAAGCAGTTTCACACACAGTGGGCAATCTCACTTTATGGCTATGATACAATGCCAACCATGGCGTTTTGATGCCAAAAAACCCTGTCCCCATGTCAATGCTCCTTTGTGTAGAGTTATCACTAAGAAGAACATCTGACCAACCAGAAATATTATTGTCCAATGGAGTTTACAAGCTTCTAAGGGTTTAATAGATTTTAGAAATTCAGTCCTGTACTATCCTACATAACAAAGTTCCTAGTTCTCCATGGTACCTTATAGATGTATTCTGCCAAGGCAGGCCCTTATTGCAGTCTATCATTCTAAAGATATATGTATAAAGCACAATACAATCGTCAAAAAAATAGGAAAAGTGCCAAGCACTCAAAAAGAAAAAAATATATTTTTTTTTATTTGTTCTTAGAATATACACTACTTGGTACTTGAACCACATTTTAAACCTAAATGGGACAGAAAATCTTTATTATTAGTTTGTTTTAATCAACTGTATTAAAACGTACACAAAAGAATTTAAGCGTAAGCGGTACTAGAAAAAAAAAATATTAGTTTCTTTTCACCATGAGGGAACATTCCATTTTTAATCACTCATTTGACCTCCTCCTAAAACTGTAATCATTTGGTACATCCCAATGCTGCATTCTGCTGCCATGGTGACAAACCATTACAATTCTGGGTAGCTTTCCATTGTGAAATCTCAGTGGTGATGAAGCCAAGCTAAAAAAAAAAAAAGTTACCCCAAATGCCTGGTTATTTCTACTGTGAACAAGATGGAGATAACAAGCAAATATTTTCTGCTCATCATTTTTATCCTTGCATCAACTTTAGCAAATACTACAAGTAAGCATTCTGTAGTCAATGATACTAGCAAATGTGTAAAACTTATTATTACCAATAATAAATGCAGTCTGAATAATATCAGATGTATGAAAGCCGGCGACCTTTTTACAGGGCATCCAATTTTAGTAGGTCAATCTTACTGTCCAGCTTACTTAAATAAGACATCCACCTTTCACATTAGGGGAGTAATTCATCAAGAAGCGAAGTGAGCTTCGATCCGTTCGGCTCACTTCGCTAATAGTAGTATGCGCATGCTGATGTCCTGTACACGGACATCAGCGAATGCATTAAAGGGATTCCCGTCTCAGCGAGGCAACTCTTTTGTTCTCGCCAAGACGGGAATCCCTTTAATGCGCATGCTGATGTCCGCGTACAGGACATCAGCATGCGCATACTACTATTAGCGAAGTGAGCCGAACAGATCGAAGCTCACTTCGCTTCTTGATGAATTACCCCCTAGATTGAGTCAGTTAACAGAGAGGGCGAATACACACACACATACACTTTTTAATCACTGTAGACAAAGCACCAATTGAAATTCTATTTTCCTGATAAAATGGCCTTTTACCTTTGGAAAAGTTCTGTCATAGAGAAAACACTGTTGTGCACGCTGAAATGTCTTTCCTACAATAAAACTACAGTATTGCCTGGATTTGTAACTTACTGATATTTTTACCGTTATGTTGAACTCTTACTCAAAAATACATTTTTCCGTTGGATAAAAATACATTTTTTGCACTGGCGCAGTAATTATTCCAATTAAAAAAATAATAATTTATTTAAATTTTTCATTTGAGTTCGAGTATCCTTTTCAACATTAAAAATACTAACACCAAACAAATAATCCTAATTGGATTGGCATTTGTAAGTCTTTCAATTCAAATGTATTTATTTTATTGGTTTCTGTCTGTTCTTATATTTACTGATCACAGTCATGTTGTTACACAGAACTCACCCAGTCCCATTGTATTACATGATTCTTTAAAGAAAACAGACTCAGGAAGTTAAGCCCTAAAGCCAAATTTTTAAAGATAAATAGCTTACTTTGTACACATAATTTAGTAATTTCTAAGAACACACAGAATATGAGGAAGATATAAATGCATTTAAAGTGCACCTGTCACCTCAAAACACTAGTACTAATGTAGGTCGTACTAATGAAATAAACATTTTTGTAAATATATATGTATTTTTAAAAATGTATCTTTATACAACATTTCTCTCTGTTATCTTCCCTGTCAGCCTGACTTTTCTTTCCTGGGTCGGGTGATGATGATTGACATTATAGCTCCTCCAATCAGATCCCTGCTAGATCGTGATTTAACGGATCTGATTTGAGTTGCTATAATGTCAATCATTATTTAGCCCACCCACCTGAAACTCGGGAAAGAAAAGTCAGGCTGGCAAGGAAGATGACAGAGAGAAATTCTGTATAAAGGTACATTTTTTAAATACATATATATTTACAAAAACGTTTATTTCATTAGTAAAACCTAAATTAGTATTAGTTTAGAGGTGACAGGTGCACTTTAAAATATTTTGGGGGTTATTCACTAAAGTTCAAATTGTTGTGTATAGATGCAAATTCACCAGATAAAGACAGTCGCAATAGATTGCTACTGTCGCAGTCACGTCTTTATAATGAGAATATTGTCGCAGTCACTACTTTATTATGGGAAAACTGTCGCAACCTTACCGTATTTTCCGAGCCATAAGGCGCACCGGAATATAAGCCGCACTTACCTTCAAGCAGCTTCCATCAGGTCTTCGTCCACACATAAGGCGCACCGGGTTATAAGGCGCAGCGCGATGACGATATCCGGCTCATGAATATTCACTGCACTCATTAACTGCCACGTGTTGCCCGAAGTCTGCCCGATGCCTGCCATGTCTGCCCGGTCTGCCCCATGCCTGCACATGCCTGCCCCATGCCTGCCATGTCTGCCCGATGCCTGAGGTAAATCCACAGATAAGGCGTACCGGGCTATAAGGCGCACTTAGTATTGCTGAGAAAATCTCAGCATTTTAAGTGCGCCTTATAGTCCGGAAAATACGGTAACTTTGAAAAATTGTTGCCACTTTACAATGGGGAAATTGTAGCGGATTTACTATGGGAATCCGCTGTTTGAGAATTTGACAGTTGAATTCGCACCTTAGTGAATAACCCCCTTTAAGTTTTTGGCGTTAATATATATATATTATTTTTTTTTAAGTCTTTTTAGTTTTGTTCAGATTATTTTTTTAAACAGAGACATTTTTGTTCAGTTATGGAAACAAACCTTCATTTAATCCCCCTGAAACTTTCTAATCCTGAAGAAAAGAACTTGGTAGTAGTTTGCAGAACAGGGTACAATCATTCCCATATCTCATTATAAGAAGGTCGTTTCACATGAAGAAAATTGTTTTGAAAATGTGACATGATTTTATTAAAATAAAAAATACCTTTTGTGTAGGCCTTAATAAAGTATGTCCCACAAATGTAGACCTTACATATGTTAACGTAGGTGAAAACAGTACAGTACATTTCCTGTAAATATACCAGTTTAATGGAGGTAGAAACAAGGCTGATTTTAGTACAGAAGGACCTAATTCCCTAGCCATGGCTTTATGTCATTACTGAAGTGTAACGTAATCAAAGCAGGTCCCACCATGACCTGCTTTGGTCGCTGCCCGTCATTGTGGCTCACAGTTTTATCTTGTAGATCAGATTTTCAGTGAATTTCTTAAGATATTTTTATCTTTTTATTACAGATGCTGCAAAGACCAAAGACCATATTAATGAAAATCTCAGTGATGGTAATATTAAGATTGTTCCCAAAACAATATACCTTTATCTTTTTTATTATCACTTTGTTGCTAACTACTATAAACATGCTGGGAAACAATACACTGGCCCAGTATCATTATACTGGGAAGAAATCAATATTAAAAAAAATAATAATTCAAATAGCTTTATTTGCTAAGAATCTGTTCTCTAAAAGATAATTAATGAATTATTCCCTGCAGGGCAATATTTATAAAAGTCAAAAATATTTTCAAAATGTTTTTTTTTTAAAACTGGTGAAATATTGGCGACATATCAATATCGCCATTTTCACAGATTTCTAAAGCCTCTCCGTCAAACATTTTCACAGGAAAAAAGTGTTTACCTGCTTGAGGCTGGTGAAATCCCATTATTCCCTATGGAGTTCGTCCTGTCATTTTTCCACTGTTGGACTAGTTTTTGAGTCGAAAAACAAAGGCCATATCGTTCTGCCATGGAGAGGGATCCGCAATGAAATCACTGTAATGCATGCCGGTTTCGAAGGATTGATATTACCAAAATGTTATCGGCCCTTTATAAATCAGTGAAATTGAAACATCCAGGGAAGAAACATAGCGCAAATAAAATAGAAAAGATCAAAATATTCTTTGTTTTTTTCCCTATAGATAGAAATATATTAACAGCTAGGCTAAGGCCACACCTGATGCATGAAGTAAAACAGTGACACAATGCCAGCAAATTGCACCTATTACCTTTATTAATCTGCAAGAAGCTAATTACTGCTCGCCCCCTAGCGTAGCGCTCACTTTGTTAAACCATTAAAGTGTAAGTAAACCCTGTATATAAATAAAGCTCTATTTAGCTACTGTCAAGCAATAAATTGATTAAGAAATTCCCAACTCACCTCTGAACTCAGCAGAGCTCACTATCCCTCTGCAACTGCATTGTCTCAGTGAAGGTTTTCTGCTATTGGGCAGTATAGGGTTGAAGACACGCCCCCTCCTCTAACTGATTTTTCTCTCCACAGTTCAACAATACAGGCTGTAAAATTTGGTGTAGCAAAAGCTAGCTTAATAGATCAATCTTCTGAACAATCTGCCAGTGATCCCGGGTTGCCAGCAGCAATACCGATGGCTGACAATGTCGCCATCCAATCCAAACAATTTGTACAAGTTGCAAAAATAAAAGGGGTACTTGTTAGGCTGCAGAATCCATTTAGGTTATATTGCATGTACAACAAGTAAAATTTTAGGCATTAGTCTAGACGCAGCGCAATTAACATTAATAGCCACTTCACAATAAATGAATTTGGTTTCTGTCTCCAGTAGACACAAGAAAGATGCCTGGGAGTGAGAGTCCTCTAGGAGAAGGTTCATTTTCCTGCAATATTGTTATTTTTTTACTTCCTGTTAAAAATGTACATTATAACTGGAGGTCTAGATATTAAGCTAGAAACAGAGCTACTGTTTCACAAAACACATGGCACCACCTGGAGATAAGGATGGCTTTGAGCTTCTGACTAACAATGCAGCTTTGGGGACAATATTGTTAATAGGTAAACAGATATGGCTTAATTGTTAATGGAAATAGTCTCAGCTGTTGTGACAAAAGCACAACTTTTCAATGTTTAAAAAAAAAGCATAAAAAAGTGGCTTTTGGTATAGAAAATAAAGCTTTTTTTTTTTAAATAGGCAATACCTGTGCAACAGAAAAAAAAAAAAAACATATTCCCCAGTGTTAAGTAGTCCGAAAACTTTTCAGCTTTATGAATATCCTCCTTGGAGTTTCCTCCCTGCTACAAAAGTTTGTCATTAGTTAAATGCTCTGATATTAATGTGCTACACACAGGCCAGCACTGCTTACTATTCAGGCAGATGATACGGATCAACTAAGGGTGGCCATACATAGTTTGTTTTGTTAAATGGCTACTCTAGGAAAACACTTTCTTTGCATAAGTGATAGAATTAATCAGACACACTGGTAGCATTATTTAATCAATGCCATTTAAAACTGCCAATGGCAACTGATTGTTGTTACTTGTGTATGGTCAGCTCAAGGCTCCTCACTTTCCAGCTATCAGAAACACCATCAGCAATCATGCAGTCATATATCCTGTTGTACTTCCTGCACTTGCAGAATTCTGCTGATTGCAAGCTGTACATGCGACAAATAGTTTGAGTAGGGCCTTAAATAAAAGAGAAAAAATAATTAAAGCTTTACCTTTAACATGATTTAAAACAGCAGAGCACTACTGGGGCACATCACAAATTGTGCACACAGAATTCAATTTTCACAGCGGCAAAAGCCATTTGAAGGATTTTAATTTACTTATATTGCACTGATAGCGTTAAGTATGTTTTGTAGTAAAATGCCCAAGAGTGTTTTGAACTGCTCACAGCAAAAAGGAAAGCGTGTCACTTGCCTAAGGCTAATGTAAAACAGTGCAATTGACTTATATAAAGAGACTAATTCTATATAAGGTAAGGGCAGAGTTTTAATATTAGCAAATGTTTCTGTAAGAGTACATAGGCAGTAGAGTGTAGCACTGTGTTAGTCATAGACACAAGAAGACAAGTAGAATATAGGCGATACCTATTATTGGCTTACTGAATAGATGGCGAATGTAAGCTTTCCAAACTACTTAGGTCTGTTCTTCAGGCATGGCACGAAAAAGTAAAGAGTAACAAAGTTATACAGAAACTGGTACAATACAATAAAATGTTATCAGTTAAACAGCAATGTAAAACTACAGTCACAAATTGGTACAGTGTAATAAAATGTATTAAGTTAGGCACCTATATGGAATGTCAAACAATTATTTAAATGTGAAGTTCCAGTAATGCAATTCCACCAAATTGCAGGTACAGGACATAGTGTGAGAAAGTGTTGATTGATGGAGCCTTTAGTCCATAACAGTGAAGTGTGGGACCATTAGAGTTTCTCAGTGGCTTTTGAAATGCAGCATATCTTTTCTTTATTCTGTAACTGGTAAAATGAGATGAGAAGGGAACGGCAGTAAAATTTAATCAAGGACATAGTTCCGCATAAAACTTTTGTTCTTGTTAAGGTCTTTCTGGAGGATGCTGAATATTTTTATATTTTTTTATAAATTTAAATTTCCATTCCTTCCTATCATTCTGAGTAGAGAAGTTACACCTTAATACTGATACTTTCAGGTACTCTATGCTGTGGATGTAGCTACCAAAATGTGCTGCCACAGTTACGTGCGTTTGGCCTTTGTTGATATTGAAGCTATTTGTTCTCATTTACTGATGCAGCGTTAGACCTCTTTCTCCAACATAAAGTCCTGTACCAGGGCATTTCCAGCACATAATTAGATACACCAGGTTGGTAGATCCACATGTATAGGTACCCTGTACCCTATACTCACATTGTAGGTGTGGTATTTGTACCCACCCTATTAGAGGGGAAAATGTGTGTGCAGGTTGTACATCTTGTTCGCTGACATGGAAATGTGCTATTGATTCTAGTGCACTCTGCAAATTAAGTTTATTCAGATTGGGTGGTTGTCTGTATGCCAGGAGAGAGGTTCTGTGAATATTCTTTGTAATCTCTCATCCCTATATAGTATGGGATAGAGATCCTCCATAATTTTGCACAGGAACTCCATATCTGGATTGTAGGTAACCACAAGGGATATCTGGATTTTTTCTAGTGGCTGCTTGTATGTCAGGAGCTCATTTTTAGGTATGGGGAGGACTTGGTTATCTGTATTTCTGGGGCTGTAACCTTGTTTGATGAAATCCTGAGTTGCAGTTGATGTCTGTCTCAGTCCGCAACATCAGAGCAAATGCAGTTGTATTGTATTGCGTGACTATGGATTATGAATTTCTTTTTGTGCTTGGGATGAAAGCTGTCCTTTCTAAGGTATCTGTATCGGTCAATTGATTTTGCAGTAAATGGAGGTTTGCAAGTTACTGTTCTTAATGTATATTGTTGTGTCTAAAAAGTGGATCTCTCTTTTCAAGTGGCTAAGCTGTAGTTTTATTGTGGGATGAAAAGTGTTTTAATTTAGATGAAATGTGAGGAGGTCTTTTAAACTGGCGGTCCATATTATTATGATAGCATCAATATAGTGGAAGTAGGCCATGGGCTTGATGATGATGGATGATAAAAAGCTCTCCTCCAGTTTCGCCATAAATAGATTTGTGAATTGCTGAACAAATTGTTATCCCATGGCTGTCCCAATTTGCTGCATTTAGAGGTACTGGCCATAGGAAAAGTAGTTGTGGGTCAGTATGTATTGTGTGAGCTCATCTCACTTTACCAGTTACAGAAAAAAGAAAAGATACTCTGCATTTCAAACGTCACTGATAGACTCCAATAGTCCGCACTTCACAGCTATGGACTAAAGGCTCAATCAATCAACACTTTCTCACACTATGTCCTGGATCTGCAATTTGGTGGATTGATTGCATTCCTGCAACTTCACATTTAAATAATTGTTTGACATTCCATAAGGGTTTGTTAGACTGGGTTCACACGAGTGTATGATGCGCAGCGCATCATATGCTCATGTATAAAAAAAAAACTGCTTAATGTAAGCCGACAATACTTACCTAGTTCCGGACACACGAGTGTATGAGACGCATACGCTAGGTCTGGAACGCTGTGTGTCGCATTTTGGCCGAGGGAGCATTCACACTGTCACTGGTAAGTACAGTTGAAAAATACACTCTGTGTATTTTTCTTTTTTTTTCTTCACATGAGTGTATGATGCGCTGCACATCATACGCTCGTGTGAACCCAGCCTTACTTGTTTAGTTTTGATGTTAAATTGATAACATTTTATTGCTCTGTTCTGATTCTCTTAGTCTACTTTGATGTCAAGATGTTAAATTGATAACATTTTATTGTAATGTACCAGTTTCTGTATAAATTTCTCTCTAGTTTTTCGTTCCATACCATGGCTGAAGAAGAGAAGTAGTGTGGAAAGCTTGCATTCACCATCTATTCAGTGAGCCAATAAAAGGTATCACTATACTAGACTTGTTTCTGTAAGAGTACATGCTACAAAAAACTATGAAGCATAACTACTTGCTGTCATATTATTACTCTCTTGGAAAATTTGGATAGCTTTGTCTTACCCTTTCATTTGATTACAGCTATTGTGCGGGAATATGTCAGCAAGCTGAATGCGAAATATAGAAAGGAACAGCTCATCTTTTATTACACACTGGGTGGCTACCTGGGGCTTTTCCTCCTAATTACCCTAGGGATTTGCCTGTACCGTTGCTGTACAAGAAAAAAGGCAAGTATTTGTTTCGCCTCTTCTATTACACTTTATACTAAAAAAAAATTTAAAAAATAAAATAAATAACCGACAACTTTTCTTGCAGAAAAGATCAAGCCATCTGGGTCAAAGAGGAAGAGATTTAAGAAAAAATAATTTGGATCGGCACGGCAGTTATTGTAACACAACAGTGTAGATTAGGCAGCATTCTCCTCATTTAGAGACGAGGGGAAGTTTTGTTTATTTGTTTCACCTGTGGCATTAATAAATGGGACAAGTTCTAAGAACATAACAGATGTACTGTTCTACCTTGATATTCAGTTACTTTAATAAAGCACTTGTAAAAAAGAAAAAAAAAAAAAAGATATCTTTGAAGATGAATTCATGAAGTTCATTGTTTATCAGTTTTTATATTTACTGGTAGAAGCTGCGATGTGTGCATTTAATAAACAGACCTTGCACAGTTCCATTGTTTTCTATGGTGCTTTACATAATACATATCTAGAAAATGCCCCAGAAACCCCAGTTTACAGAAAGAAATATGAAGGTTAATTAAGTAGTTATTGTGTAACAATCTGGCAAACAAGTTTGGTTATGGTTTCTCCCCGGACTTCATGCAGATAAAGAGGACTTCCATTCGGAAGTGAAGGCCCTGCTTGACAAATAGCGAAGAGACCAGCCATACACAAGAAACATTATTTACATATTTTAATCCAGTAAACATGTTTCAATCAAACAGTTGAGCTTGCCCAGCTTTCCTATCTGAACAGTGCAGTGGGGTATGCAGATGATTCTGAAAGCTTCTTGTTTCTGTTCTTTGGTAGGTGGTACTATGCAGAGAAATACATCACCTTGTGTATGTTACCAAGTCAGACCAGTCAATGAGCTTCACGAAAAAATAGAATATTCATACACATTAATAACTGGTCACTTATCAAAGAGGCATTGCTTAAAGTGGACCTTTCAGTCACACTTATTATTAACTGCATGGGAAGCATGATTTAGTCTGAGCTAAATGCTAGAAGCATTCCATGGAGAATTATAGCTAATTGGTTATCCCCAGGGGCATGGCCAGCTCACTCCAAGCTGAGTTGGAGGGTGGATAGTCATAGGTGGGCTGCCAATGTGGCCACTGCAATCAGATTGCTCATCATAAATTAAGCAGGACCCAACTGTAGAAGCTATAATTTAAGACTGGGTTCACACTAGCTGATTTTCAGTGGAGTTTGAAAAACAGTATCCATTGTTTCCTGTGGGACAATCCACACAGGCTATTGTGTTTTGCACCATAAACAATAATGAGCCTAATTTTAAAAAAGCACCTGAAAATCAGATAGTGTGAACCCAGACTAAGCTTTCCTGTGTACACACCCCATGTTACCTGTAATTCTGACAACACCGTTTCCTATGCACTGACCTATAAGTGCACCCGACAGTTCCAATTTAAATGTATTTTGGTCTGAAACATATATGTAAATGTCGAAAAATTCTTTACATTATTTAACTGGCCCGGGGATGCAAATATTTGCACGCAGACTGATAAGCCACTTTAAATACCTTTTATTAGTAATATGTGTAAATTGTAGCTCTTACAGGAAACTGCAAATCATAACATTTGTTTAAAAAAAAAAAAAAAAAAGCAATGACACTGGCTTTTAGTTCAATTAACCTGTTACAGCATTTGTAAAACTTGGTAATCTCTATGGAAATATTGACCTATGCAAAGAAAAACATTTTTGAAATATGGAATATCAATCATCTTCAAAGACATATCCACTGAAAGACACTACCTGATTTGACGTCTTACGCCGGATCCACATTTCCACACTTTGAGACTTTTGCAGTTAAAAAGAATTTAGAACTTACGTAAAATGTGGGTGTACGACAAGACCTGAGTGACCTGCTCCAAATTGAATACAAAAGTACTTATTGCAGGCAGAATTTTATCTAGTTAAAAACACTGCTGAAAAAGCTTTGCAAGTTTGGCAAGTTTGGCTAGTGTGGCCTTGGCCTAAAAGGAATTTATATTTATGCTTCATGGTGGTTTTCAAGGTAATAATTAATCCCACAGTCAGGTGAACATTTTCAGGGAAAAAAGGACTGTGACTGTTGGATACAATTTAATTCTAGGACAACTAATCTATTATCACAATTTTTAATTGAATGTTTATTTTGTATATGAAAGTCTTTATATGTGTTGCTGGTAATATCTAACCCAGGGGTCTCAAACACGCACCACCCCCGCCCAAAAAGCTGTCATTTGTGGCCCATGTTGCACCTGAGGTCCAGAGACATTGCCAGGACAGCAGAGAGAGAACAGGCTAAGGGAGGATGTGCTTGCCAGGCTTACTTACCTGTGCAGAGTGCAAGAAAAAAATGTCAGGGGGCAAAGTGTATGGAATGTGAAAGAAAGAATGCAGCCTGTCACCTTCAGTTTAATCCTATGTGTAGCCCATCTCCCTGCCGAGTTTCAGATTCCTGATCTAACCAACATGCTGAAGAGTTCATTCTCATTTGCCACTTGCTTATACGCTCAATTCAAAGGGCTGGTATTAACTGAGAATTGGTGGAAATGGAGTATAAAAAAAATCAGTTTACTATTTCCAGAGTAAATGTGCAGGTTAAATTTACAGTTGGAGGTAGGAGGAATTACCAATATATCTGCAATAATTACAAATAAAATGTGGTCTGGCTATTACATAACTCACAGTAATAAACACAACCTTCTCAAAGGACTAGTAATACAGGGGGAAAAAAATCCCATTTGGATTAGCATGGCAGGTCATATACAGCAATAGTAAAAATGCATAAATCTAATTGCTTCCTGTTTTCATCTCTACTAAAACAACCATGTTCTTAAAAAGACCTCCCTCAGCCAGTCGGTTTTTAGATTATATATATATATTCAGGAAGTGTTCCTGAAAGCCCAGTTTTTTAAAATGTACTTTTAGGAAGAAAAAAAGAATATGTATATTTTAGTAGGATAGAGTGGTCGTGTTAGTCCATAGATAAGTTGCAATACTTGGTGATAACTTTTTTATTGGACTAACAGTCATTTTAAATAGACGAGCTTCCAAGAGGTCTGTCCTCCCTATCTAAACAGTCCCTCACCCCATGGTTAGGTAGGGGGTGAGGGACTTAGGTAGGGACATATTTAGCTTAAGGGCTCCATCTCCATAGCACTAATTGGGTTGGGGGCCATG
>WMED01020187.1:0-12227 GCA_019650415.1 Pipa parva
TTCAAAAATAAATCTCTATTGGGAATAGTAGAGAATTCTGTTTTTCACTGATAAGTGAGCTTCACTAATTCAGTGTATCAAACTGTCACTAAAACAGAGAATTCATTTTACTGGAACAGAAAGGCTTGAGGTCATACTTAGGCTTGGCTTGAGGTCATACTTAGCCTTGGCTTGAGGTCATACTTAGGCTTGGCTTGAGGTCATACTTAGGCTTGGCTTGAGGTCATGCTTAAGCTTGGCTTGAGGTCATACTTAGGCTTGGCTTGAGGTAATACTTAGGCTTGGCTTGAGGTCATACTTAGGCTTGGCTTGAGGTCATATTTAGCTGTGTTAGGCTATACCTGCTCTCTGTCCCTATCTATAAGAACTTGTCTGTGGAAACCTGATGATTAAAGGCTGCCATATAGACTGAGAAGGAAAGAAGAGGTTTGGGAAGATTTCTGAAGAACTCTGACGGTTGACTTGAAATCTACGAAAAGAATAAATACACAATTATACTAATTTTGGGTTGGCGCACGTCATTATCACATCTATTAAACAAAGATTCCAGAAATAACGTCTCCAAAGTATCTTTTCACCGGGTAAAAATACACTTTAATCCAAAATATTGGTTGGGAATACAATGGGAAGGGAATGCAAGTTGTATGGGGAGAGAATGGAGTAAATAGTGGGTAAGAGAGGGAATAGGATAAATGTTCTGTGAGAGGCTGACCACTTCTGCCACATGATGTAATGATTCGGTGACACTTTCAGACAAGTACCAGCATCAAATCTTTTTACCTTTACATGGCGCTAAATCGCCTGCAGCAGCAGCACTGTAAAATTCCACTGAAAGTGTTTCCATTCATAAGGAAAAGGCGGTTAGCGACTGGTAAGAAGTGTACAGAGCCTCATACAGACAAGGTGCAGACAACTGCAATGCACATCATTGGTTAAAGCCATGAAATCAGATCATTAAAAATCCATTGTGACATTGCTCCGTTACTACATCTCTCTCCCAGACCTGTCACCCGTTTCATTTAAAGAGTTAGCCCTGGCTTCTAATGAATGAATTGGCATTTTATTACCTGATTATCCTATAAAGGAAAACGCATACTCAATAACATTAAGGGTCATTTCTCATAAAGACACATTATTGATCTGGGTTCTACCTGCGCGAGCGGTAAAAATCGCAGCCTGAATCCAAAAGTCATTCACATCCAGGCCTGAAGAATTAAAGAGGAATTAAATTTGACAGCGCTAAATTCACAGCCGCAGTCCGAGCGCCAATTTATATGCAAAATGAAATGCTTTATGAAAATTTCTTCTATTTTCTCATGGAGATTTGGGGAGTCGATTGCAGAGGCGATAGCACTCTACTTAAATATTATTCTGCAGCCGCTGAAGAGACCCTTTGATGTATAAATAATCAAGTTAAATGATGTGCAGCGAAGAGACCGGTTCTCTTCCATTCTTATTTTACAAAGTAATTTCTACCCTAGAGGGTCAAATTTCCCTGACAAATTCTTAATTACTATGTTGCAACAGAAGCAAAATCTATTTGTGCATACATCTTCTCCATTCCCATGTGACAAGTAACTAGTCCTACCAACCGTTTCATTTGGTCCGCTCGCTGAACTCCATAATTACATAATACTTTTGATGAGGGTACATTTGAAGTCTTAATCCATTTAATTTTTCATGATTTCTCTCTCGTTTCTTTTTTTTTTTTTAATTCTTAAAGGAAAATCTCATTGAATTAGCGCAGATTAATTAAAAAAAAAATATATATATATATTTATATAAATTTCAATTTTACAAATGATATGAATGAGAGGATTTCTTAATAATAAATTAAATAAATTTATAAAGGTATATTATTATTATCATCATCATCATCATTACTTTGTACTATTATTGAACACAGATAATTGAGTATCCTGAGTATTTCTTGTAACCAGATGAGTTATACAAAATAATAATTTGCCAAGACAAATAGATGATAGTGTTTGTAATGTTCATTCCGATTATAGAAATCCATGTTAAAGGCCCATAACTGGAGTCATTGGTTACTTTGACCTTTACTCTTGGACGTAAGAATCCGGGGCAAATTCTCCTGCCAAAGTGAATTCTTGCACTTCATAACATTTTGCTTGTACTGTAGCATAGACAATTTGGCCTATTCGCTAAACTCTGTATTGATGCCATGATATGGGATCTAGTTGAATGGTGGTCCTTATGTATAGTCAGGTGGATAGGAGCGGTGATTTATTGTAACAAATCATAAATAATCATAGGCACATATTATTATTATAAAGAACAATGTTTCTATTGTATTGCAGTTTACCAGTATTGTAGCCAGTATTGTTTCTGAATAGTCACAGGTTGCTTTAAACATTCATTTCAATGGTAGACAAATTGTTGGATATGGATCTGACAATTTGTACTTTGATGAATAACCTTGGGGTTTCCCTTGCTCATTTAAATAGAATATTTCACTTTCTATGATCAACATTTTTATAGGGATTTTGTTATGTAACATATCCCTGCTATGTGATTGTGTATTTTCACACATGGGTAGTTTAATGTAATTGCGGTTTGTAATATTTCCATACAGTAACAGTGTGTTGTTCAATCTTTCCATACTTTTTTAGCACAGTGTACACATATTGTCACTCTTTCTTCTCGTTTAAGACTTGTCTTACCATTGGACATAGTGGGCAATACTTTAGACATCTGAGATAAAAGGAAGTAGACCCCAAAAAATGTTAAATTAACAAAAGCAGAGCAGTAAATTCCTGGAGCCCAAGTATGGGTCTGAGTGCCCCAGAAATGCTTTAAATATGGCCTATAATTCAGCTAAATTGATTCCTGCCCAGGGATTTAACAGCCAATTACAGGCTGAAGATTATTATATATTTCCTTATCATTTAACACATTTATGTAAGTGACTCTCCCTTTTTAGAGCAAGCTCTATGGGACAGTGTCCTCCATCTTTTTTATCTGCATGCTTGAACTTGCTGTATTAATACTGTGTTTGAAAATAAAACACATCTGCACATTTTTGTTAAAATGTTTCTTTCATCACTGTATTACTTTATAGCCCTAAATAGCCAGGAGCATTCATAGCTCACATATATGTAGGACAGTGGTCAGTGTATGGCCATCATACATATTTACCTATGATAGTGGTCATTGTATAGCCATTGTATACATGTATGTAGGACAGTTGTCATTATACATGTATTTATATAGGAGTAGCCATGAGTCTAGTCTTGTACACCAGTTAGTTATGGATGATCTGGGAGTAGATTTTCCTCATGGTTTATGCAGGGAGTTGGAGAAGCCTTTATTTATGTCACTGGATGAGAATTCCCTTGCATTTGTTGCCTGTCACTCACCATCAGGCCCCAGTGCATTATTGGGTGTCCTTTCTCCTGCCACTGACCTTGCACAGAGCTCTGACAAAGGTCGGAATGTGTTCATTGATCCGCCAGGCCAGGCATGTGACAGTCTGTGCCTTAATTGAATCCCAAATGGGGCAGACCAGGTTATTATTACAGAGACCAGCCGAGAGCGTTCATTAAAAGCTTTGCTAATTAGTTTATTATACAGACTCCTTGACGGTGGCCAAACTCGACTCTTTGTCCTTTGTCACAATAGGAATATTGTTAAAAGTTTAATCAGACAAAGCTGACCAACTTAGTTCAGTGCCCATTATTCGGGTCACACAAAGACCTGACAGCATCCCACCACTATTACTATTACCCCAGGGAAAATACACCTGAATGAAGAGATGGTAGTATCAACTCAGTCTGAAGGAAGAAAAATGTCACCTTGGATTCCAAGCACCTCCATCACTTCATATCGCTGAGCTGGGTCCCATCTTTTATAGGTTCATGGATATAACGATGACAATGTGAGGAACAACACTCACTGCAACACATCTAGTCTTCAACTTGCAATCAGGCTCTTGGCCTTGTCTCCACTTCAGGGACTTTAATCATGAAGAAAGAGTTCCCTGTTTCCAGCAAACTGTTTTTCTCTCTCACTCAGACAGAATGAATAGATCCTTCAATATAATTCACATACTATACCCCTGACAGGCATGGATCTCCCTTCTCCTATTGTAACTGGGCTCATATATCCACCACATTACCCCACTTACTTATTTCCTCCTTGTTCCTGTAATTCTTTCCACTTTACATACTGGGAAATATCAGTTTCTGTCAGTAAAGTCTGATACACTGTGAATACTGGACTGATTTTTCTGTTCTGGTATGAAAGATAGGATAATATTGGGGGAAACAGAGGTAAAGGGTGATACATAGTAATATGGTGTTGCAGAACAGAGCAGCCAATCGCAAGTTAGCTTTCTGTAACTGAGATAATCAAAGATAGTTTATGAGTGGTTTTTCTGAGATACCACTCTGTAAATCTTATACAGTTATGTAGTGGAGCACTGACAGGGCTTTATAGATCAGCTGGAGGGGTAGATCACTGCAGCTGCCACAAACAGTAATACCAAACTCAATGGCCAGCAGCAATTACGTGCCTCCTGCGACCACTGTACATTGTAGACTTGATACAATCCATACCACAAAGCCATTATAGCCACATTAGAGGTGGTGACAGTGACATTGTACACTAATGCTGGCGGGCTGCACATCATGAGGCTTATACTGCTCCTGATATTCTCCTCAAAAGAAGAGAAAGTGGTAGAACTGGAACTGGTAAGGGTATTTTGACACTGCCACTCCTGACCCCTACAGGCATTGTTAAGCCAGTGTATTGTTATTCAGCTTGGTGAACAATGGAATCTTCTGCTTTAAGGTTATCATCAGATAGACTTTCTTAGACTTTTACAGGGAAATGTTTCAACCACCCCCCCTCATGAGATGGGAGAGGAGTCTTAAAGATATAAATGGCCACCACCAGTCCACAGTCCTATATTTCACAGGGAAACGTTTCCACTCCCCATCAGATGAGAGAGGAGTCTTAAAGATAAAGATGACCACCACTACCACAACTTTCTAGAAACCTGTAATGGAATCAGGAATGAATGGCCTTTCCTAACATTTTATATTATATTTATATATATTAATATTTATATTAATTTGATATTAGTTAAAGGTACATGACCTGTAACATCTTTGTACTGTAATTCTCCCTCGTTCCTCTTGATCCGCTGGACCAAAAGGTTGATTTTTAAGACTTGAATATCTCGGACAATGTCTTCCATTTCACCCATTTGCGTCCAGTAGCTGCTTCTCTAGGTAAACCTAAAATAGTTAAATGTTATCTTGATAGCTCTATGTCTATAGAAATATTTTTCCCTAGGTAGCCCATCTCTGAATATTTATATGAATTGCATTGTGGCACCGAGATCATGTCCTTGGCATTAACTTGTCAGTAAAATCTCCCTTCATGTTTTTAATAAGAAGCTATTTATGGTAATCAATGAAATAAATTCTGGATGAATCTATAATGTGTATGTTTCGGAGTAATTTATCACGGTCAGGGGTAACGTCTTATTTTTACCATAGCAGTAATAATATTTTTCTGCTTTATGTCTTTTATGATACAGGCTCTGCCAGGAAACGTATTGGGCTGTTTATGAGAAAACGCAGCGTCCAATTACACGTATTGAAAGTAGCAGAAATCTCCTGTTATGATATCATTTTATGAATGATGAGTTATTCCTTGTTAATCTTTACACTGTGTCAGGTTGTGAAACGGGAGAAGAAAACACCCTGTTTCGAGCAACAGGAGTCCGGTTTGTGATATTTAAATCCATAATAATCATGGCTGGGGCATTCGTTGTATTGAATGGTATTAAATATGTGTGCGCTTGGATGTCTAATTCAAAATGTAATTATATAAAATAATCCCATGGTCTAATTAAAAGCATCTGTTGCCCCCCATAAATATTAACTTTTATTTTTACTTGAAATTTACTATTCACTTTGTGGGCGTCATTGACTAAAGTGTGAATCCACCTGTCGAATTCACTTCGTGTCACATTTCCAAAATAAACAATTTCCAGAGAACTCCAGCACTCCAAGGGTGTATAGTTAAAACCAAAATTTATTGGAACATCAAGTTAAAAGCAAGATTCATGTTCTAAAATGGTTAAAAAAGGCACCTAAAAAAAAAGGCACCTTGGATGAGCTACGCTTTATTTGTTGTTATTTACATTTCCAAAATAGTCATAAAGTCACTTCTCAGTATTGATTAAGCGAGGAATACACTTGCTGAACAGGTGGACAACAACGAATGCTGTCACACGCGTAGTGTTGCATAGTCAGGCAGATAGAAGTAGGATGAGAAGTCATGCAGAGTGAAGTGAATTCAACAAGTGAAGGGCAGTGATGTCAGTCTCACCATATCCCAAGAACTGTATTCTGTGAATATTCTATTTCTATGTCACCTTGAATTTAGGTCATGTTGTCACTTAGTCGCAGTTGCCATTGTCCCTTTGAATGAATAGTTGCTTTACACAAAAGTGGAGCCCTGCCATCCACCCCCCAATTTGCCAGTCTGATGTGGCACAATCAAAGAGGTGAATTTAGAGAAGTAAAAGTAGTCACATCTGCACCTTTGCAGGACTCCTCCGCTTAGTTAGTAGTAGAAGTACCTGTGCACGCACACAAAATGATGCAGAGAACTCCGTAAGATCTCGACTATCATAAACACCTGAATTGGTCACATATTTGCCACTTCAGAAACTTTGCTCGATAAGAGAACATGGAGAAGTGGAGAATAGATGTGAATTCAGAGCACTACGCGACTATTCAGACTTTAATCAATGAGGCCCTTAGACTTTATACAGCCTATAAGGAAAGCTGACCAGATAATGGGAGAATGAGGGAACCAAATAAGGCAACTTTGTAGACTGTATGTGATGTCTCTGTACCACAATGGAGTTATCGCAGGCTCAGTTCGAGGCGCCTCTGGTCTTCACTCATAACCTCTGCAAGTGGGTATGGCTTTTGTGGCAAGGAACCTCCCAGGTTCGGCCCTCCCGTTGGTGTCTGAAACACTCAGAGTCAATAGATGCAAATTAACACTCAAAAGGAGTCTGGGTAACATTGTCCTTTTAATGGTCACTCAGATACGTGGTAGGACAGCACTTACATAATCTAATGAATGACCACTCAGCATAGAGTAGCAGGGAAGGATTAGTCCGAATGCTGATCAACCTGGATTCTCAGCCACATTGCGCCGGGTCCTAGAACTATTTAAATCTCCTGCTGTGCACCACACAATGGCACTCTATGCTATCAATGCTTCCCGCTCACCCCACTGATCCCAAAAGCCAGCACAGCAGTGGTTGGACCAACAGAATGGCTCATGATAGAAACTTTGGCATTACAAAAGAGATCAATGCTACTGTCATCGGAAGTTCTCTTCTTGGTTGGATCCCTACTGGTTCATAGAAAAAAGAGTAGATTCTAAGGATCCTTACACATGCATCATTAAAACTGAGAATATGTACAAAATAATGATTAAATCCAGGCTACTGATCTGTCTGGACATGAGAAGAAATTGCTTTTTTATCTTGGTGACTGCTCCGAGGGTTATTATAAATTGAGTGTGGGCTTGGGAGAACTTGGTCAATATTTGATATTTACATCATCAGCTCTGATTTAATAGAAATCAATATGGGAATATAAACCCCAGTGGTGCATTTCTAAGTGGAAAGTCTTTATATTTTTTTTTAGAAAAGATAAAATCTATAAGGGTCAAGCAATTCCCATTACCACAGAGAATAATAAAAGTGCAAGAACTGTACAGTATGAGCAAATCCGAATAATACATTTCCACAAGTTCACTAATTCGCCAATGTGTCCGGTTATTAGAGTCGACCTTTCTGTGAAACACAGTCCGTTTGAGAGGAATCGATAATCCTAATAACGTCCACTCAGAGGCTCATTGAGTAAGTATTGACTAGAAACTTAACCCGACACATTTATAACGGCATGAAAATCAATGTATTCATCGGCTAAAGAGAGAGGTCAAAAAAACCCCACAGAAATATTCGCGTTTTACATTTACTTTACGAAGCCCCAGAGTGGGGACAATTGTTTTGCTTTTGATCCATTTAATCGGGGATTAAAATAAACCGTTGGCTGTTAATGTCGCGATTGTCGCTGTCGACAGAACGTTCAGGGCTCCCAAGCATTTAGAGGTTAACAATGCGAATAACAAGGCAAATCTTTATGGGTTTTTTGTTCCACTAATAAAATATTTGACTCCAGCGGGAAGAGTTTCATGAGTATGCAGCAACCGGCGCAGCGAGGCTGTATAATGATGGGCAGAGGAAGAAAGGAAGCTGATGAAAGCACAGGGCTTCTTTATATGTCGTATGAGTCTTCATCTATTCCTTTCTGCCTGTAGAATGAGGGACAACAGGGGACTAGGCCACAAACCTTAAGTCCCTCTGCTCCTTTCCTGAAAGGGAAGTGAGTGCATCAAAGGAAAAGCGAGTGACAGAAGTGCGCAGCTGAAAGGTATTGTCTCTACTTGCTCTGGGTCACATTCACACTGTAGTTTGCATCTCAGAGAAGGAGACTTCGTCTAATGTAACATTTATGAACTTTAGCAACTTCACTTTCATTCTATGGGAAAGACTGGGAAACTCTTTCTCAACTTGAAAAATATCCTTTGCTCCAGCGTGGCCATCTTGCGGTTATTATTTTTTTGCATCTCGGTCATTGCCAAGAGATTATTAGATAATCAGAATTTAGGATTTTAATCGCAATGTCTGGAAGTTACAATTCTAGCGTATTCGCTTTAGGTTCAGCTGTAAGCATGATGGCTTCTTGGAAAGACAAAGGTGGGGTTATTGACTAAAGTGAGAATTCGACTGTCGGAGGAAATTCTCATCACTTTGGGTGCTACACCCTGATTCTTTACTCCTTATTTACTAAACAGTGGATTCCCATAGCGAATTTGCGACTGTGTCGGTATTCCCATAGCGAATTTGTGAACGCGTCAGTAGCCGTCTATTGTGTAGTGTGCGACCATGGTAAGCCAGCAAGTTCTCCACATCGCAGAGTTTGCTGAATACCCGAATATGGGAAATTGGCAGATTCACTCCTTTACATAACAATGCAGACTTTAGTCAATAACCCACAGTGACCACAAATGCAATTAAAATCCCTGATGTAATAGACGTGCACAGCATTGTATAGGATACATATAAATCTTCCCTGTAACAACCAGTAGTTTATAATCTTATTAAAGGCCACTGATTACATCAAAGGGTGTCATTTATATCTTAAAGGCACTGAAGCCAAACCTGCTCAGCATTCTGCTTTAACACTTTTCCAAATCTCTGCACCTCTTTCCTAATGGCATATGTCTGCCCCCACCAGGGGTGAATAACTGCAATTGGTCAGAATAAAGCAGATGCTCCATCTGACGATGCTCCCCTAACCTGATTTATATCCCACAATGCATCATGGTATTTGGAGACATTTAATTCATGTCTAGTCTGAAAACTTTTATCAGATGAAAGTACAGAAGGTTATTCAATAATGTTCTAGCATCAAAAATAAGCCAACTAGTCCTTACATCTGCTTCAAGATTCACGCATGTCAATGAAAACTTTACATTGTGTCATGGTGACTGTAGGCATTTAACCTTATCTAATTCTGAAACACAATAAAATTGCAGAGCACAATTGTAAGAAATGTTATGGCACCAATAAGCTCTAACTGTCTGACCAGGTCTTGTGCCAGTTGTAGGCATTCAACAAAACATACATACATAAAGACATGTAATATTGTAAACAATGCATTTTCACTGTGTTTTTATGTCTGTCAATAAAGTTCTCACATTGCATTGTGACAACTGTTTAGCCAATTACCCTCTTCTTATTACCAAAAACTATAACAATGCAATAGCACCAACAAACATTACTTGGTTTGTATGGCTAGACATGATTCCCTCCTTCTGAATAAAGACTTCACATTCCATCATGGGAATTGTAGTCTATAATGTGCATCGTGGTATAAGAAATTACAATTTGGCACTGGTAAGAATGTCAGTGAAGATCTCATTATAAATAAAGATATTAGGCTAGGTTCACACGAGTGTAGTATGCTCAGCGCATAATACTCTAGTGTGAAAAAAAAAAAGAAAGAAAAATCTGCCAAGCGTATTTTTCTTTTGAACTTACCAGCAACAGTGTGAACGCTCCCTCAGCATTCACATCACTTCCTGTGTGGTCGCCTTTTGGGCGCAGTGTATAATATGCAGGCCAAAATGCGACACACAGCGTTCTGGATCCAGCGTATGCGCATCATACACTAGTGTGTCCAGAACTAGGTAAATACCATCAGCTTGCATTGAGCTGTATTTTTATTTTTTTTCACACTAGTGTATAATGCGCTGAGCATAATATGCTCGTGTGAACCTAGCCTTAATTAATTTTTATATGTCTGTGGGACACTACAGGTACTGTAATACCCTTATACCTGGCAGAAAGTTCCATTATCCACTTTAATTTCACATTATGTTATAATAAAATAAAACAGTCTCCTGTTTGCCTCTGTAATAATGCTGTAATAACAATCTCCACCCAATGTGATAATAAAGAACTCTGAAGCAAGATTTTGGATCATATCAAAATTCATCCTGATTGGTGGGTTCCAAATTCATGTTAAATGCATGAATCCAGTGCAATAACAAGAAGCAGAAAATGGGATAGGAATAAATACATTTACATATTCACATTTCAAAAAAGTGATGCTATGTTTGTGCTTATGCCTTGATTTCTTTTGATAAAAATATTGTTTAAGATATACTTTGCCTTTATATCCCCTTTAATAATAAGTATCAAGTGATTGCTGTAGTAGGCTTATTATATACAGGCTAGGCTTATTTTATTCAGGCAAATTTATTATATACAGATCTTATTATATACAGGTAATATTATATACAGGGATTATTATATACAGGCATTATAATATACAGGCATTATTATATATGGGTATTATTATATACAAGCTTTATTATATACATATATAATTATATACAGGCAGTATTATATACAAACTTATTATATATAGGAATTATTATATACAGGCAGTATTATATACAGGTGTATTAAATACAGACATTATATACAGGCTTATTATATATAGGAATTATAATGTACAGCCATTATTATATACAGACATTATTATAAACAGGTAGTATTATATACAGTCATTATTATATACAGGCAGTATTATATACAGGCATTATTATAAACAGGTATTATTATATACAGGCAGTATTATATACAGGCATTATTATATACAGGCAGTACTATATACAGGCATATTAAATACAGGCATTATATACAGAAATTATTATATACAGACATTATTATATACAGAGATTATTATGTACAGTAATTAATATCTACAGGCTTTATTATATACAGGCATTATTATATACATGCTTATAATATACAGGCAATAATATATACAGGCAGTATTATATACAGTCATTATTATATACAGGCAGTATTATATACAGGCATTATTATAAAAAGGTATTATTATATACAGGCAGTATTATATACAGGCATTAATATATACAGGCAGTACTATATACAGGCATATTAAATACAGGCATTATTATATACAGAAATTATTATGTGCAATAATTAATATTTACAGGCTTTATTATATACAGGCATTATTATATACAGGCAGTATTATATACAGGCTAATATACAGGCTTATTATATACAGGAATTATTATAGACAGGCATTATTATATTACAGGCGTGATTATATACAGACAATATGATATACATGCATTATTATATGCAAGCTTATTATATACAGTCAGAAAATGATAAACTTATATAAAGTAAAAATCAATACATCACCGAACATTGTAGCATCACTCTGAAATCAGGGAACCCTTCAAGCGATTAACACAGGAACCCAGAAAACAAACACTGTCAGCACATCTTCTTGACAATATGCAAATTCCCATTTTCCATAGGATTCCCCCCGCTTTTATACATATATCTAGTCTTATGTTACACAGACACTTCTGAACCTGCGTTTGTTTTACAAGTCATCACAGCCGCAGCACAACTTTTCAGAGTATTCTAACACGTAGTCACTTCAGGTGATTATATGCAAGGTCTCATTACAAGACTATGGGCCTAATTCACCATTGTGCGAAGTGAGCCACAAAGTGTTCGACTCACTTCGCACATGGTGTTATGCGCATGCTGA